>VYZX01002918.1:21555-38722 GCA_013401335.1 Brachypteracias leptosomus | reverse complement strand
AAAATCAGTTCAGACAGACTCACTACAGAGATGTTTAAAGCTGGGTTGGATAAGGCCTTGAGCAACCTGGTCTAGTTGAGAGGAGTCCCTGCCCATGGCAGAGAGGTTAGACTAGATGATCTCTAGGGTCCCTTCCAACCTAAGCCATTCTATGGCTCTATGCTTATNCTATGGTTCTATGATTATGGGTAGCATTCAACTGATAGTATTAGTCCAGAAAAATTGAAGTCCCAGTGACAAAATCTGTACGCAGAGAGACTCTGCTTTTCTTCTTGGAACTTCTCCATTGAAATTTCATGGTTTTCCTCTTTCAAAGTAGTTGCAATAGGTAATATGTTCATGATAATATGCCCTGCATATGTGAAGGTTAAGATTTAAACCTAAGCTACCTATAGGTTCCTTACTCACAAGTCTGTTCTGCTTCCTGAGTCCTACGTTGCAGAATGTGATGCCAGAGGACAGTCAAACCAGTAATACAGAACTTTTGAACTGTTCCAAGCTAAGTATTCTTTTATTCAAATTATGTTATCATTATTTATATATATATATAAAAAAATAATTTTGGCTTTTTTTGCAAGTAGGAATAAAATTTACACCCCTGAAATATAAAAGTAGCTCCGAAGATGCCATACAGTTTTGCTTCAGCATTTGCATGCCTGCAAAAGTTGTTTATTGCCTTGAATACTCTTCCACTACAGCTAGAATCCTTTCAGTAGTTTTCATAAATGAAACTGTGAATTAAAGCTGTTAATTTACAGGCTGCTCAAGCTTAAAGAGTGTTTGCTTAGAGATCTGACATGTACATTAGATAAAGTAGCACTTGAGAAAATGTATCATGTGGAATTTATTATGGAATCATAGAATACATTGGGTTGAAAGAGACCTTTAAAGGTCATCTAGTTCAAACCCCTGCAGTAAGCAGGGACATCTCTAACTAGATCAGGTTGCTTAGAGTCCCATCAAGCCTAACCTTGAATGTCTCCAGGGATGGGACCTCCACCACCTCTCTGGGCAACTTGTTCCAGTGTTTCACCACCCTCATAGTAAAGAATTTATTCTAATATCTAATCTAAACCTACTCTTCTTTAGTTTAAAACCATTGCTCCTCATCCTATTGGTACATGCCCTTATAAACAGTCCCTCCCCAGATCTCTTATAGGCCTCCTTCAGGTACTGGAAAACCACTATAAAGTCTCCCTGGAGCCTTCTCTTCTCCAGGCTGAACAACCCCAACTCTCTCAGCCTGTCTTTGTAGGAGAAGTGCTCCAGTCTTCTGATTGGTTTTGTGGCCCTCCTCTGGACCCACTCCATCAGGTCCATGTCCTTCTTGTCTTGAGAGTTCCAAAGCTGGACACAGTACTTCAGGTGAGGTCTCACCAGAGCAGAGTAGAGGGACAGAATCACCTCCCTTGACCTGCTGGCCACACTTTTGATGCAATCCAGGATGTGATTGGTCTTCTGAGCTTGCAAGTGTTTATCTTGGTTGTGTTTACTGTCTTTTTTTAGATAAGTTTCAGTAAAAGTTTGTTGATAACAACAGATCACAAAGTTAAAACTTCAATGAACTAAAAAATACATTAAATGATAACTTGAGTTAAACCTGTGGGTAAGTCCAAATGCTTGCATACTAAAAGGGGACTGAGGGGGACATCAGCTAAATCAAAATATAATTCAAAACAATTCCCCTTAGAAAAGCCCTTCTGTGACACCTACCTCTGAAGAGGCAAGAAATCGTTCCTGTGGGAGACTAGCTGATCTTACTGGAAAAATTCAAGCACAGCAAATAGATACGGAGCTTGTTTTAACAGAGCTTATTTGCTCTAGGCTGCCTCTGTCCTTAATGATAAACAGGTGTTAAAAGCCTCCTTAGGAATTGAATCACCCTCTGAAGATAGCTGTTGCTTTCCATTGACTATGTCCCTTTGTCCCTCAAGGAAAGTAGAGATTTAAAATAATTTAAAGGCTCATTATGTGCTCAAAGGTAGATGGGAGAAACTTCAGTTCAATAATCTACTTCTGTCTATGCCAGAACTCACTAAAAATGAGTAAGCATCCATGCTGCTACCCTCAGTTTTGAAAATTAAGAGAAGCAGATTACATGAAAGTTCTACACTATTATGTCATGTTCTTTAAAGATTAGTAATGAGAAATCTGAGTTTGAGATTGTGTCTGTGGCAAGTCTTTAATCATAAAGCAGATGAATTAACAAATATGAGGGACAAAAGATTCTGAAGCAAACAAATACTATGTTTGAGTCAGACTGCTAACAGAAATTTTTATTATTAATCTGTATCAAAATGTACCATGTTGTGTTATAATTCAGTACGAGCCTGTTCAAGAGTTAATTAGCCTTATATTCTCCCTTCACTGTTCCCAACAGAAAAAGTACACATGAGAAATTCAGATTTGGTTGCTGAGATGTGGGTCTTAGAAGCAATTCATGACTTCAAATTTCTCCATTGCTTTCCTGAGTTTTATATAGCACTGTTTTCTGACCTCCTAACTTTTCTGCCCTCCTTTTTGTTTTGGAGCACAGAGAATCAGCAACCATCTCTTGTTAAACACTTAATAAAGGTCTTTAGCATGAGTGACATGCCATACTTGAATGTGTCATCTACATCCTAATATCCACCACAGATAGGTCTCGTAGGAGGTCTTACTTTGTCAAATCCTTCAACATATATGCTCCAACAAGAAAGTAATAGCCATTATAATGCTTATACCAATTCAGAGAGTGAGGAATATCTCCTCTCTCCAGCCTTAATATTATGACTCATCACAATTACCTTGTCCTGACCTCAGCCATCAACAACTTGACCAGATAATGACACTTACACAGATACTGAGGTTGTTGCAAATACCTAATGTTAGGTTAACTCTATGTTTTTGTCAGATATAAAACTTTTTTGAAAAGCAGTTAACAACTGCCAGTGAGGGCACTGGCTTTAGGTACTGGCCCACAGCATTTTTAGTCTAAATGCTATAAGCTACTATCAAGGAGCTTTCTATAGAGAATTCTGGGGCTTTTTGATAACTTAATATATTCTGAAAACTACTAACAGGGACTTTACTTTGTTTCTTCTTGTTATTCTGTTGTTCCTAGTCTGTTGATTGTGGTATTATTTAGATTCTTTATAGAATATCTGATATGACTTGATTCTGCCACAAATCCTGTATTTTTTTATTATATAAAATATATTTTGTGTGCTTAAGTTAATATCTTGGAGTTTTTTCATTTATTTTTTTTCTTCCAACTTGATGTCCCTGAACCATTGTAATTTGATACTAAATTGTTGGTTTTACAGATTATTAAAAACTTAGTATTTGGCTCAGCTGTCCCAAATATGTAGTTAAAGGAACATTCCAGGAAGAGCGTACCCCTCTCAGCATGCTATTTTATTGTAAAATGTGGTGAGACTACTTCTTTCATACAGAAGTTAAGTGGTAACATGAGTTTAATGGTCTCTTCAAATAAGCAAGTTTCAAAAGCACTTCTTCCCAGCCAGTGGAAGCTCTAAGTGTAACAGGCTAGGCTTTTGTATTTTATGAAGCCATTTATGGATCTTTAATATTTTTATTCTATTTCATTTGGCTTGTTTACATGTCTCTTTTTCATTTGTAGTAGTCAGTCTGTAATCTTTCGAATTACCTGAGAAGCCTTGGCCTGACATTCCACTCCAGGAATGCCTGTTTAATCACTGACTGTTTGGAGTATTCAATTTGTTCAGCATAACCTTTTCAAAATCTAGATGAACAAGAGCAGTGTTACTTTTTCAGTGATTAAAATTAACCAATATAAAAAGAGCTGTGTGAAGCTGCAATGCTTAGCATAGTGGTTATCAATGTTAGCTAGATCCTCCACACACTGACAAAAGCTATTTTAAAAAGTTATAGTTTCGTTTGGTGACTTTTTCACCAAAGATGTGAAATGACTCAGTAACTGAAAGTCAATGCTTATAGTTATATTTTCAAGTTTAAAAATATATTTGTAAACAGCACAGTTTACAAAGATCTAGGAAAGACAACTTTTCAATCAAGGGAAAAATCCTCTTCAGTTCTACCAGAATAGAATGTACAGATATTATTTTCTTTCCTTCCACTCCACATGCCTACGTTACTTTTTCAGTGTAGAATAAATGATCATAATTACCAGACTCTTGAATATTCTCATGCAAATAGAAACCAATTCCAGAGACTCTAAAGATTAATGTGAGATGAACTTTGAGATCCAGATGAAGTCTACTCTGTGGCATTATATGTTTCCAGCTGATCACTTGTTTTTCAAGATGCTCTCCATTAAAATGCCAGGATATGTAAATGCGCCAGACTGTAATTGCCAAAACTTTTAACTGAATTAGACTTCAGAAGTTAGTCTCACAGCATGGAATATGCTACTTCTCTGTGAATTAGCCTTGCAATGAAGATAATTTAGTTCTTTGAAATCAGCTAGTTAATACGTACTGAAAAATTCTGAATACATTCTGGAATACCTACTACATACCGAAAAATACTTAAACCCAGTATTTTCTTAATGAATTATACTAAAGTAGGCTGATTTTAATTCCTAAATGCTTTTTTTTTTGTTTGTTTGGGGGAGGGGGTATACCCTCCTGTTCTCTTTCAATATTTTCTATATTACAGATATGTGAAAGTAACAAGGACAAATACACACACTTTCCTTTCTTTCATATAGCATATGGTCACATCATATTTCAAAGGCAGTATTGAATCTGCTTCTCTCAAAGATTTTTAAGGTCAGTCTGATCCCTGAATACAGTTTTTCTCCACTGAAAACTGATAAAGCTGTGTGATAAGAGAGGAAAAAGCTTGCAGCATCAGTTCGAGAGAAACACAAAAAGGAGTGGGTCTGCAGATGACAGGGTGCATATGAAGGTCCTAGAGGTGTAACTCTTCTATATGCATATTTAAGTGTATGTTTGTCTGCGTGTATGTATAGGAGAGCATATAATTATGTATCTCCTATGTATAACTCTCCTATATTATGTCTACAAATATAACTGTCTTTTTTGGGGGTATGCCTTGCTACCCAGTAGTAATGCATCATTTGTCACTCATCTGCCTTCTTTAAGATACCACACAACTACAGGGAAAAAGTGATCAAACAGTTCCCCAAGAGATAATGGCTGCATTTGCTCTTTGTCTACATGCACGGTATGTGAATGTAGGCATAATTTTTCTACAATCTCCACTACTGATTTGACCCTATAACAGTAAAGTGAAATCTGCACTTTTAGGTGAGATTTTCACACATGCATCACACAGTGGTGCATGCTTAGTGAGTTTGGGTATTCTGATAATTCTATATGTACAATAAAATACCTTGGAGAATCTGGGTGTGCAGAGTGTCTAAATGTCATCTGAGGTGGCAGCGTCATAGTAATTGTTAAGAATGCTGTAAGTCTATAATTCCCAAGATACGGAAAAATAAGTCAGAGCATATGATCAATAGGCTTTCTAAGCTGAAAATTTGTAGGGTTAAAAAAGGAACACTTAAGATCAAGGATAGGTTTTTAAGCACATTGCTTACTAAGAAAGTAATTATTGAAAAGGTGCTGATGAAAAATATTCTATTTCAGCTGCATTGATCATGATGTTAAAAAAGTAATTTTTGTTTCTAACATCTTTAAACATTTTGAGGTTATTTTCTAACAGGGTGCTTGAGTATTTGAAACCTAAGTTACTGTTTACATTAACTCAGTAGCACTCTGTTGCAATGTGGTTTTGACCCCGCATTTCTATGGTATTCCTTTTACCTAGTGATGTTCCCTGGTTTTAAATATACAGGAAGTGCAAAACAGGCAACTTGAAATCCCTATATGGGGAAAGAAAGATAGAGCATTGGCAGATTTTACTCATATTTAGGTATGCCTAGTTTGCCATGCCATCTCCTAGCATGCATTTAAAGCATTTTTCAGCTGCACAAGAGTGGCTGTTTTGGAGCTTTTCCAGAAGTTCAGCTTTGAGTCAAAGAGAGAAGTCTACGTTTACAAAGAACCATTCACAGCTGTCAGAAGTTAGCTGTCTGTGGGGCTCAAAGTACAGCTGCAGTTTTTTCAGAATACTGACAACTTCTGTGGCAACCAGAGTCTGTTTGCTAGTTCTGAGATTTCTGAAGCTTTATCATAAAAAAAGTCTCATGCCCTATGCCTGTAATTGCGATTTCTATGTTTTTATTCCTCTTTTATTGTTTTGTATTCCAATGACATACCACATTTTTTTTCTGATTTTAGGAAATTATAAGATATCAAGTTTTGAAATAAAATGGTTATTATCTTCAGGGTTTGGGGTTAATTTTAAGCTTCCAGAATGAACAGAAAAACAGTAAACAGAAAGCAGTAAACTCTGTTCTTTAGTTTCTCTGAGACATATAAAATTGAGTTTGTAGCATTTATGAAGAAACAGCAGCAATATTTAAACTAAATAGGAGTGAAGGGATTGTATGCTCCCAATTTTTGCTTAAGTCAGAAGTATAGTCATATTCTCCTGTTTTTACTTCAGTAAGAATGCTATCTACAATTCCATTTCTCCTTCAGACACTCTGAATGTTCCTCATTTTTTGTTCATATAGAATATAGAGAAACAAACACATTGTGATATAATAAAGATTTCATTTTCATTTGTGGAATTCTTCTGCAACTGCATTTCTCAGAAATACAGCAATAACCTAAGCTAGAGGGTTTGTGTTATGTCACATTTTCATAATCCCCTTCTCTCATTGTCTCCTTGAAAAGTTTACATAATTATAGCAAGGAGATGAAAAACAATTGGGAACAGAAACCATACTTTCGTATTTCTTTTGAGGAGTGCACAGTACATATTAGAATAATATAAAGCTGTATATAGTAAAACATTAGCATTTTTTGAACTATATCCCAGAATATTGTCTTAAAGAATGTGTTAATTATGAAAGGTAGGAAAAAAAACCTACAATGAAGCCAGACAGATCTAATCATGGAGTTGACACCAGCCAAGAATTAAAATCAGGATAGTTTTTATGACCTGTGTTTTACATCTAAAGCAGTTTCAAAATTTTCTTTTAACCAAGTTTCGTTTTGTTTTGTTTTTTCATCATTTTTCCTCTATGAGTAAATCTAGTAGTTTTCATGCTACTCTTTTATGTTTGAAAATTTTAGGTGTCTGTGTAGAAAGTGCTTACAAGCTTAGCCAAGGAACCTTGGCGCAACTCTCTCTTCTTTTATTTTCCTTGTGTTACTTGGAAATAGCTGAAAGTGTTTGCCAGTTCATACAAGGAATCACTGTTAAGAAGGAGGAGAGGGAAGAGGGGGATGACAGTTTAGGAATCATGACTTCTCTGTTTTGTTATTCCTGACCCTGATCCACCTTACTTGTTCTAACTTTCTTACCTTCTTGAAGCTGACCATGTATTGTAGAAATGTGGAAGAGCCCTGAAGAGTTACAGTGAAAATTCCTCTGCAATCAGGGCTGCTCTTCTGTGTGCAGCACAGTAACTGACTGCTGCTTAGTGGGAGTCATTCTAGATGTTCAGATTTTTCTGAATGCACCGATTTTATTTTTAAAATCTCCCCAATTTCTGTAGTATTTTCCATTTAAAAATTAATGGACTGCATTATTGTAAAATGAAAAGACCTGTACATGCATTCTGTCAGTACTTTTAAGGTTCTTTAAAAAAACACAAGCCAAAACAAAACAAAACAAAACTTTTTTTTCAAGTTTCTTTTTCTTCTGCACTAATAAGCAGATACCACAGGCCAGTGATTTTAGATGTGTCTGTCATATCAGCATCACAGATACAGAAGTATTTGTACGAATGAATCTGTGCCTTATCATAAACAGGATTTCCTCAGGATGACAATCTCTTGGATTTGAATATGTTGCCATATTCTGAGTAGTGCTGTCTTGCTATATTAAACTGCACATCAAGATGCCACTCAGTGAAAATTACTTTCCTTCTGTATTGCCATTACTTGTTAGTTTTACTTAGTAAGTTTTTGTTTGTTTGCTTGTTTGGATCTTATGTTTTTACAGTGGCTTTTCTTATCCCTTCTTTTTTGAAGCCAGATCCATATCACAGTATTATAATCAGTCACTATTATCAAATCACTAAACACTGTAACATATATATATCAGTGGGTGAGATGACTTCCATGATGTTTAAAGAAATATTCAAAAAAACACTGTTGAAAAAGGCTGTGAAAATCAGTAGTCAAAGAGAGACTCATAAAAGAAATCTGATATTTTACTTCAAAAGATATCTTAGTAAGCGTATTTTCTTCCCATTCTTGAAAGGAGTAAAAAAACATGTTGACAGACGTGTTCATTACTCTACCCTATGGAGCCTAAGAAAATCTTCATACCAAATAACACATTATTATTGTAGTGCCATCATGTTGCCACAGGTTTCTAAGTAGACTTGAGGCATTCACTTTCTAAACTACTGGGAGCAGTTTATCTCATGAAACTTGACATGCCCATTTTGTGTAGAAAACTCAAATCAAGTCACCTTTCATCATCTTAGGACTTGCAAATTGTCAAAAGACTAGGCTTCCAAGGGAGATATGAAAGAGCAGATATTTGTCATTATTTGAACAAATGGTGAAATGCTCAGAAAAAAATCTCTTGAAATATTATTGCTATTTCTTTGTGAAACCCATCCTTGTACCCTGTTTTTTAGCACAATAATAAACTGTCACTCAATTACAATAAAAAGCAGAAAAGTTGATGATTGAAACATTTTTAAATAATTCCTCATTTGTACAGAGAACTCATTAAAATTTGGTAGTCCTTGAACAATATATTAATTAAGACTCAAGAGTTAAATTTTATATAGATAATGCAGAAATTCAGAGTTGAACTGTTAAAATAACCAAGAGTTTTGGAATGGAGATGATCAGTGGGATCATGGGGAAGAGAACTGGAAGGACAAAAGCAAGACAAACTCATGGGTCAAAATAAAGAAAGTATAATAAATGACAAGAAAACAAAGCAATACATATTAATATATACCCACACATATGACCACCAATATATCATAAAATCACAGCGTGGCTGAGGTTGGAAGGAACCTCTGGAGGTCACCTTGTCCACCTCCTCTGCTCAAATAGGGCCAGCTAGAGCAGGAAGCCCAGGACCACGTCCAGTCTGCTTTTGAGTATCTCCAAGGATGAAAATTCCACAACCAGTCTGGGCAACTTACATATGTCCATAGTATGTATCTATAATTTTTTTACAAAGGTGAATGAGTAAAAACTGAGAACTCTGGCAAACAGCCAAACAAAATATTATAATTTGCTTTTCAGGGTACAGTGGTTGTTCATCCCCACTGGATATGGATATTATATATATATTTTATCTTCCTTTTTTACTGTCAGTAGTAGGATGTTCCATTCAATGCTGTTTAAATAATTTTGAGAGAGAATAAAAGAACATAAAATCGAGACCATTTATATTCACCTACTTTTTCAATGTCTTTATGTATTGACAAAGTCTTGTCTTTTCAGGGCTGCATGAAATACTGTGTGTTATTTTGATTAATCTCTTTCTTAACCAGACACAAGGGCACTTTTATACCCCTTTCTCTTTCTAAAGGTAAATATTAAGACCGATACGCACTTTCTCCTTTGTAAGAATACAAGGACTATAATTTACTGCTTAATTTAAAATGCTATTTATAAATGTTTATAAGCTTATTTATTATAGTGCTATGGGACTATGTTATGATCTTGAAAAATGTGTATGAGGACATTTACTTATACATCTATCCACTTAATTTTCAGGTCACTTGTTATATGACTAAACACTAAAATCAATAAACGGAATTTTTCCATTGTAAAATTAATGCTGATTAAAAAGGTTAATTTTCTTTTTATCAAAGTTCTTTTCTCTTAAGAAATATTTTATTCAAAATTAGTTCTCTGGTTCCAATTTTAGTTTTCATATGGTATTTAGAAAGACCTGATTGAGTTACTTGATTGATGTTGTGCAAATCATAGAAACACAAGCTCATAAAGTAGGTTAAGTCATAAGGGACCCTTGGAGGTCATCTCTTCCGAGTTCCCACTCAAAGCAGGGCCAACTTCTAAATATAAGGTCTTATCAACCTTTTTGTAAATGCTGCTCTTGACACAATCATCAAGGGAATAACTGAAAGTTTATTTACATCTATGAAGGAATTTCTGTTGACTTAACTTAACTTTCAATTAGCCTGGAGTAGTTGATAAGAAATGCCTTTTGAGTTCCTTAGAAGATCAGCTTGTACTAGTTTTGAGTGATTGAGTATTGTATATAGGTGTGGTGGATTGATCTTGGTTGAATGCCAGGAGCCCATGAAGCCATTCTATCACTCCTCCTCCTCAGCTGGACATGGGAGAGAAAATATAATGAAAGTCCTGTGGGTAGAAATAGGGACAAGGAGATCACTCAGCAATTACCATCACAGGCAAAACAGACTCGCCTTGGATAAATTAAATTTATTACCCAATCAAATCAGAGTTGGGTAATAAGAAATAAACCCAAATCTTAAAATACCTTCTCCCCACTCCTTCCTTCTTTCTGGGCTCAACTTCACTCCTGAATTCTCTACATCCTCCCCCTGAGCAGTGTGGGAGGACAGGTAATGGAGATTACAGTCAGTTCATCACATGTTGTCTCTGCCACTACTTCTTCTGCACTCTCTTCCACTTCTACAGTATGCATTCCCACCCACAGGACATAGTCCTCCACAAGCTTCTCCAATGTGAGTCCTTCCCATGAGCTGCAGTTCTTTACAAACTGCCCCAGCATGAGTTCTTTCCACAGGTTGCGGTCCTTTAGGAATGAACCACTCCAGTGTGGGACCCCCATGGTGTCACATGTTGTGCAGAAGCCTACTCCAGTATGGGCCCTCCATGGGATCACACCCTTCTTTGGGCATATCCACCTGCTCCAGTGTGAGGTCCTACATGGGCTGCAGGTGGATATCTGCTCCACCTTTAACTTCCATGGGCTGCAGGGGGCCAACCTGCTTCACCATGGTCTTCACCATAGGCTGCAGGGGAATCTCTGCTCCAGCATCTGGAACACTTCTTTCACCTCCTTCTTCACTGACCTTGGTGTCTGCATATTTGTCTCTCTCACATATTCTCTCTCATCTATTCTGGCTGCTGTTACAAAGCATTTTTTTCCCCCTTCTTAAAAATGTTATCACTGAGGCGTTACCAGCATTGCTGATGGCTCAACCTTGACCAGTGGCAGGTCCGTCTTGTAGCTGTCTGGCACTGGCTCTGTCAGACATGGGGAAAGCTGCTGGCATCTTCTCACAGAGGCTGCTCCTGTAGCCCTCCCACTACCAAAATCTTGCCACACAAACCAAATACAACATATAACAAAAACTATGTATGAAATGCAAAGGCCCTATGGGACAAATATATTTTTCAGCCTGTAGCACACCAATTCTACAAGACTCAGATCTGCTCACTCTGGAAATACCTGTGCAAGAACTCCGATAAAGTGAATGAAGTAGGCTTTTATTTCTGGCAGTCCCCTTTGTGCAGAAGCACTTTGGCAAAAATACCCTTTATTTTAGGGGTTACTTAGGCAACAGGAAATTGCCTTTTCTGTCTCATGAAGTTCCTGCAATAATTCTCCAAACTTACCAGCTGAGCTAGGTGTATGAATTTGCTTACTGTTGATAGAGAAGAACAGACAGCTCTTAAATGTAGCTCATCTCATTCTAAAATACATCAGATAAGGCAATCACATCCTATTTCCCTATGGAGAGAAACTATTGCTCTTTATATTAACTACGAAGGGAACTGAGGTGGACCATATCACAAAACCTACATATACACTCAAGACACCTGAATTTTAGTGAGATAATTCCTATCCAGAGAATAAATTCCACTTTTCTTACTTTTTTGCTGGAAATTGTCAGGATTGTGATCAAGGACACTGCTGCTTTATAGCACTTCCACATTCTTTGGATTCTCCATATTGTAGCACTGGTATTGTTTCTTCCTCAGTCTGTCCTTTTGTTGGCAACAGCTTTAATTCTTCATGTTTTAGCCATATACTTTCATTCCTTTTAAAATCCAGTTAAAGGATGATATAAAGTTACTCCAGATTCTCCATTCTTCAATGTGTTCCAAAAAAGGGAGAAAAAATTGCATGTGCTATTTCTTGTTGTTCTATGTAATAATTACAATGAAGTTCAACACAGTATCATTTGTTTAAAATGTAAAACCATTTTCTCTAACACTGTAAATAAACATTCTCCTTTGTTAGTGAACATGAAAAATTTAAAGAAATCTCATATTTATGATTCTCATCTTTAACTACTTTATTTATTCTTTTGTAGAGGATATCTGTCTGTTTTGATGATACCTTTTTATTTTGAGGCAGAAGTTATGTCTTTAAAAGAAGAAAGAAAAAAACAAAAAACCCCACCAAATTTTTATGTCTCTAGGTCTCCACAAATCTATCTTTCTGAGTAACCATTATTTGAAAAAGAATAACTTTCAACCTAATAGAATGTTTCGTGTATGGTTTGCCATTATTATTTGAATTGGTACCTCTTATCTTGACATTATATTACACAGTTTGTTTATTTCAGGAATACCATGAAGTATCTGGTCTGTTCTTTCACTGAATTCTGAAATCCTTGTATAACATCATTCTGATCTATTTTCCTAAACTTTGGCATGAAGGTAATAGTATTATTATTCTCAAGCTGTCTTACTAAGGAACCTCCTACAACAAATTTAGCACTTTTAACGTCTACTGAATGGAACTCATCCTAGCACCAATGCCAAGGCTTTTCCACTTTTGAAGGACTGTTTAAATAAAAACCAAACAAAAACTTGACACTTTTAAAAGGTATATCTGTGTGGAAAGTATTGTAGAAATATTTATTTTCATTTGTATTCATATATAATTTCAATCAGAGAATCGGCATAAGTGATGCTAGCAGAAATACTTTGAACAGAAATTGCTCTGTAGGTCATCCAAATTAGCTCAACCATACAGTTTTTCAAATAAAAGTATATGAATTATCTGAGGCCAAATCTTTATAGATAGAAGAAAATTCCTAGAGACAGTTGCCAGAAGATCTTAAGCGTTGGAAGGTTGTTGTGTGTGGGTTAACCCCAAGAGACAACTAATGCTGCTCACTCACTGCCCCAAGTGGAATGAGAAGAGAACTGGGAGGGCAGAAGTGATAGTAGTCCAGTGACATTCATTTTTTCTCTAGGCATTGTGAGATGAAAAATTTTGACACACTGATTTTTCATCTACATTAATAACACAACATGGACTATTTAATTTTTTTTATTTAACAGGAGGGATATAGCCTGAAGTGCATAGTGTGAGCAAAATTCCTTCACCATTGGATGTCTTTGCAGTGGAGAATAAAGTAGTTAAGGATGTAATGTATTTTAAATAATAATAATAACAATTATGAATGGGAAAAATATATGTAGCATAAGTGAAATCCAGCTGGTTTTTGAAAAAAAGCCAAAACAAACCAACAAAACTGATACAGCAATTGTGGCCCAAAGCTAAACATCTCCATCAATAAAAATAATTTTCATGATAGCATTTTGTAATAAAAGAATATATCAATACATTTGTGTAGTGCCAAAGATGGGGTTTTTTAATCATATTTTGAAGAATAACTACGAAAAATCAAGAACAGTGCATGTGACAAGACTATTAAAAAGATTGCTGTTGTAAAAAGAGATAATTCCCAAGAATAAGGAAAATCAAATCCCTGAGACAGAAATATTTTAGAACTCAAATTAATCTACGTAGATCAGTAAAGTCAAGATTCTTGATTAATGATAGACTCAAAAAAAATTAGGACCATAGAAAAAAAAAGTAAGATAACAGCTCCTCATTGTTGCCATGGCAAACACTGGCAATCATCATTATATCGTTTGGTATTATCACCAGCTAGCTAAAGTACTCCTTTCAGGACCTGCATCTGAGGCTTTTTTTTTCCTGAGACTGCTGCCTGTTACGTTGAGATAGTGCCAGTGCAAGAGATATGGCTGATAAGTCTAAAACCAGGAGGGAATGATTTCCTATCCCCAACCATCAAGCTGAATAATGGTTTAGCTAGAAAGTGGTTTAGCTGAGAAAAAGCAAAGTCAGATTTGTCTGTAGTTTAGTGCTATACTGAGACAGGGGAGTCTCAGATTCTTGTCTCTGCACATGTTATTTGTGTCTTTCATTTAAGTTGCAGGAAAACTACATAAAGAACATTTTATGCAGTGACCAGAACTCTGTTCTGTAACTTTTACAGGGTTAAGGCAACCTGTTAAGGTTAACTAGTCTGATTTTAACCTAATAGTTGAAAGAACTTTTTTTATTGTATTATGAAAATAAATTTAAATAAAGAGGTATACACATGTTAAAAAACGTATAAATCAATACAGACTAAACAGATTTCTGCTAACATTGTTCAGTTTGTATATAGAGTTTCCACCCTGGTGGAAATATATTCTTTTTACATTTTTTTTCTTTTTTTTTTTTTTTCCATGACTCTACAGTGTGAATAGTGCTGCTTGGTAAACAGAAGTTTTGATTATGAATTAAATACAGATTGAATCTGAAGAAAAATATAATTTATCTTTTCCATATTCATTTAAGAATAATTGGGAAATTTCTTTATGATTCTATATTTTAGGTAATTATTTATATCAGGGAAAATAAATATGAACTGCTCCAGTAAATAAGATTGATAATATTTCACAACCTTACATCCTGCTTTCATAGTGATAGAGTTCACAGAACCACAGAATGTTAGGGGTTGGAAGGGCACTTTTCAAATTGATGACTTGGGCATGTAAGACCTATTGAGTAGGTTGCATTTACTATGGGAGGAAATTTTAAAGTATTTATGATGCAGTATTTTCTCCACCATTCTTTGTGAAGGGGTTGAGGTCTAATCTTAAAAACAAGAAAAGAAAAAACAAGCAAAAAACCCCCAACAACAACAAGATGAAAACAAACAAACAAACAAAACCAAGCAAAGAAAACCCACCCAAACAAAAATCCCNAACTGGGGAGCCCAGAACTGGATGTAATACTCCAGGTGAGGTCTCACTAGGGTAGAGCAGAGTGGGAGGAGAACCTCCCTCTCCTTAGTTTTCAATGAGCTTTATAGTATGTAAAGAATTCAAGTCAGAGTTAACATGCAGTTGATCAATACCATCAACTTAAAGAAAAAATTATTAAAACTTGCAACACATTGCATAAACAGAATAGTGCAGCCTGTGTTCCTTGATTTCATAATTCAGCTAACCAATCAGCAACAGCTAAACAATCATCATAACCAATTGTGGTAGAAGAATCCTATTCACTGGAGTTGTATGCAGTTCTACAAACTCTTCCTATCAGTCTTTATTTACCCAAAATCAATATTTACAGTCCATTTTACGTGAGCTGTATTACCAGTGAAGTTCCTTTGCTACAATATTCAAAGGAAGTGAAACAAAAATGTTGCAAACATGATTAGAATAAATTAATTTATTTTGTAAATGCATAGTTCATCAGTACTGACTGTAGTTCATACTGGACATATTTTATTTTATATACTTACATATAATAAATGTAAAACCAATCAACCATCCTTAGCCAACATAATAGGCCTCCTCTAAACTAAAATAAAATCTTAGTGTAATCATAAATAAGTATTCTCATAAATACTTTTGTTTTAATGGAGCCTATTTTGTTTAATGGAGTCATATATTTTCACATACCAGATCGGATGCCAGCTAATTTCTCTATTTTTTAATTACATCCTACATTTTGGCCTAAAGCCTAATCTCTGCTCTTTATGCTCTCTTTTCAGAATTAGCATATGCCAGACACTGATTGCTTCATAGTCACCTGTGTCTACCTTTCGCTTTCTCTCAGATTTTAGAAAAAAGACCATATTGCAACGCCTTCTCTGAAACCAAGACATATCTACATCTGTAAGCTTACTGGTTTTGTAGTATTTTGCAATATTTTGATATGTTTGGCCTTAAAATTTATTAACATTGTGTATACTTAGAAATTCCAGAATGAAGAACTATGTGTGAGATTGATACTACTCATGCTCTCAAAGCAGAAACTCAACTGCTAACTCATGCCTTGATTTTATGAATGCAGTTTAATTACTTAAATATTTGAAAGACTCTAGGGTATCTGAGACAACTGCAAGGAACCTGTACAAATGAGATCTGATTTGTAGGAGAACCTTGCTTTTCTGGACAGGAAGGACTATCCCTTACATGAAGATGTCTGTTGTAAGGAAAATGAAACATAGGTCATGTAAGAGATGCTTCATGTGTCTGAAAGTTGGTAGAAAGAAAGAAATAGAAACAAAATTCCTCTCTTTAGTAAAAAAAACCCCACAAACATTAAAAAAACCCCAACCAAACAAAATCAAACAAAAAACCCGCCCTGGATTGTTGGCCTGCTATTTCAAAGTTTTCACAGAAAGGGTGAGACAGCATGACAGGTGAAGTGATATTAAGTAAGGAAGTCTCAGCTGTCCTCCCACTCCCTATTCACATCAGAGATGCCTTTTCCTTGACTTGTTAGTTGAAATATAGACAACCTTGTTTTAATAATGAAGCAGAAAATAAAATATACGTCTCCAAACAAATTGCTGTTCTGTTTTGTTGTACTAGCTACTGAAAGTGCATGAACGTGATTTTATCACCACGAAATAATTTTGAAGTTTTGGTGGAATTAATTATGTAAAATTACACTTGCATCATTGAGTAGTGAGAGTATCTACCAGAGTTGCAAGGTATTGCTCGTTGATCTATTTCTTCTTCCCACTGAAGAATGCTGTAATAGTTGTTTGAGGAAAGAAAATTTTCACATGAGATCCCTTTACAAATCCCTCATTAGCCAGGCAATTAGGGTCTCCTTGTGGAAGATCTCAGAGACCATCTTCTTCCATTATGTAATTCTTAGAGGATTTTTATAGAAATTAGTCTGCATGAAGACAGTTTCCAATTTGGCTTGGAACAGTTTTTTCTCAATCTTTTGGCTATGCTGCAGCTGTACTATCAGCAGCTGCCTAAACTTACCAGATAATTTTATATTATTATTTTCTGAAGAATTCCAATGGAACCAGCCTATAAAAAAAATCCTAAATAAATGTTATATCATATGTTAAATTAATGTTATACTA
>VYZX01002916.1:31613-49206 GCA_013401335.1 Brachypteracias leptosomus | reverse complement strand
GAGCCCTAAACGGAGACAACCTTGAACACTACTGCTCTGAAAAAGCTCATCTTTTGCATAAAGTGAAAGTTAACAGTAAAATTGTACCCGATTCCAAATGCTATGAATCACAGGGTACTTCCTGGATTGTAACTGTTCCCTTACATTCTCTAAATGTATGAAGAATGTTTTCCTTTTTCATTTTGTCCAAACTGAGAAAACCTCACACAACTCCTGCCTCTCATGGCCTGGAGAAACAGGTTTAGCTGTTGCAGGAGCCTGAGGCAGAAACAACAGATAAGGAATTTCTGTCTCACTATATCTTCCTGCCAACAAACTATGCCTTTGTAGGGAGAAGAAAGGTAGTCTGCCTCTAAAATACTTTACCCTTTCCTGTAGGAATATGTTAGACTCCTGTGACCTGAATATAGCATAAATATTTCCTGCCTAGTCCAGGATTTTGGTCCTGAGATCACCTGAGAAGCTGCCTGGATACCTGAGGCCAAACCACATACTTGGTTATCATTCAAAGCAGCTTTTTTTTGGCAAGCACACGGTGTTATATGACTGTAATAAATCCAGCACTGAAATATCAAGGAAACATGAAGTAATCCACACATATTTTTTAGATCAGTAAAGTAGTTATTTTGAGCTTTGATTCCTATAGACAGGACTCATTAGTGAATGTAGAGTGGAAAGGAAAACACAGACTTACCCATCAGATTTTAGGAGCAGAAAAACCAGTGAGTTAATGACCTATGAGGTTTTTTAAAATTTATAGTTAGTTGATTTTTCATCAGTAGAAAAACATTCACTGTTTGTTCCTTTTTTATGCCACATGTGAGCGGACATTCCTGAAGATAATGACTCAAAGCAATGTGTGGTTCAGTCATTTGAATCTGAAATCAGTTGACAGAGTGGAAGGTTTGCCTCATGAGCATAGATTAGATTTTTTGGAAAAAGGTGAAGCATGAAGCACCTTCTCAAGATCACCCCTGTGTTGACTAATGGGCATTCTCAGCTTCAATTTTAGCAGTGGAATTTTTCCTTCAAATCCTGTTGAGATCCTTCTTTCTCTACAGAGCATAGAAACTCACATAGATTCTCCATCTGAGTGAAATGTACTTCAAATATTTTCTTTTTAAAGAATCCTTTCATGGCCACTCTGTCTTATCTTCTGTTCTGACATGCTACTTAAAAATCTTTTTCAGATCCTGTTCCTTATGTCTGTGTTAGAGCACATGAAGAAATTATAGTCCCCTACTTTTGGCTCCGGTGTAACAGACAATAATGACAGAAAAAAGCCTACATGATTCTGAAGGGCAAGGTAAAAGTAGAAAAGAAACTGACTGTCAGGTGCAATGTTTGTTTCTTAATCACTGCTGACACATTGAAAAACTATGAAATAAATGGTTCTTTACAAGCAGTAGCTGTGACTGAAAATTTAATAGGACCACTCATTTATCAAGATCTTATCTGAAACCTATTAGAAGTAATAGGTAGACTGCTTAGACTTTTCTCTGAACCCCAAACAGTACCCATTATCTAAATATCATTACAATTAAGATAGTATAATAATTCTAGCTGTCTTTTCAACTCTTTTAAAATATTCTCACTTGTTCACAGCATACTATGGGAAAAATAATCTGTTTTAAAAAATAAAATTCATACCAAGGCAGAAGGCCCTTTACCCTACCTGAAACTCACTTACAGCATCATAATCAAATTCACAGCCTAGCCCAAAATCAGGATTTAAAAAATTTCTTTCTGTATATTATATTTACCATATCATGAGCTTGTCTCTGTTGTCATTTTGCCTTGCGATTGCGTGTAAGCTCACCAAAAGGGAGTCAAGGTTGAAACATTATCAAAACATATGAATAAAGGTTAACTTGGTTAAGACTTGAACCACAGAAGCAAGTGTACCTATCCAGCAGGCATAAATTTCACAGAAGTAAAAAAAGAGTCTAGAAGGAGAATTTATTAAAAAAAAATTAAAAATCCCAAATGTCAAACAGAAAAACAAGAAAACATAAAAATAAGCCTATAGCCCCCCCACCCCTTCCTATCTATTTACCATTCTCTGTGTGTAACATTAGTAATATAAGGTAAAAAGGCTGAAGTTTTGGGGGCATCAATTTTACCAGTGCTAGTAATAACAGGTGTTGAAAAAGTCAATAAACAGAAAGGAAAAATAAATAAAAGTACTCTTGTCATATTTTGATACAGTCCCTAGGCAGACATGCTTTGAATGAAAAAACCAGCCATAAGCTATAGAGAAGCTTTGGTTCTGCAGTTGAAATTTCCATGCAAACTCATCACATTCTAGACACTTCTCCCTAAGTATACTGCCATTCTTTGATTTTTCTTCCATGTCATAAATAATGTAATTTATATTTCCATGGGATAAATCCAAGAGAAGGCATGTACTGGTGGCACAAATTGAGTAAGCATTTAAATAAAGCATAAATAGCAAAATATCTCATGGAAAAATTGAATGCTTCTGAGAACTGAAGTAACAGGAGCAGAACAAAATGCAATGGTGCAATCAATAAAAGTGTATAATTAGTCCTTGGTTTGCTTTTGCTCTACAGGAAAGAAATAGATTCATTAGCTGGAACTATGGGACAGAAAAGATCAGAGTGAAACATCTGATCTTAGAACAATTAATATAGATGAAATTAATATAGAGCAGATGAGGTAAGTCCATTACAAATAGGAAGGTATCAATGAAATGATGCTTGCCATTACCAGGATTTCATGTGGGATAAAATTTTGCTCAACCCTATTTGAGAAAGATGTACTTAGACTTCAAAAGCTGCAAACAGGAATTAGGCAAACCTGAGAATGGATTTTCTCTGTTACGGGTGGAAAATGAAGGGGATTGGCTGTTTTAAGCAGCAAAATGGAGACTAAGAGAGGATATAAAGCTGTCCTGGCTCTACATGTAGGACCTAAAAGCACATGGAGGGAGAAGCTTCACTTACGGCAGAGGATAAGTGAGTATGAGAGAACTTAAGGCTGGAAACTGGAACAGTTTCCCATAGGAGGGCAATCTTCCAACTCCATCCTCCTTCTTGTGTCCTTCCCTTGGACACTTACCATATTACAGAGCTTGTTCATTTCTGTTGTGCAAAGGAGACTGCATATAACTCTTCCTATAATTGCCTTGCTTTGTGATTTGGTACTTAGACTTTGTCAACTTATGTGATGTGGTAGACTAGACAGGTAGATCCTTACTCATAGAACAGGAGACAGAAACTTATTCTGGTGGTTCTTTTCTGTGCATCCTTAGACATAAATATCCCTGAAAATCTTACTCCTAGACCTTCACTGTAAAATTTCACCTCTTATGTAAAGTTGTATTTTAATTTACATCTTCTACTAGCTGCTTATCTATGCGAAGACATACTGTGTCCTACTAGTGGTTTAACACAAATTTGACCAAAGGATAAATGGAAAATTGATAAAATTGTGTTATCAATTGCACATTTATAAAATTTCTGTGTAACACTAGCTAATGTAAGGCTGATTATTTTGTATTATGTAATTCCTAAGCCTACCAGTTAACCCTATATCTTCCCAGATCTGGAGTAAAATATCTGTATGAATTTAAGGGTCATTTAACTCTGAAGTATGACATATATTTAGGTATTTTCTGCAGACCATTATATCCATGTCAAAGACAGACTCAAAGGCAAATTATGAAAGACTTTCTCATGAAGATCGTCCCACTGACATTTCAAATAGCATGCAGTCATTCTGTTCCAGAGTAACGCAGATTATCCATATGGAATTCATGTTACCAGATTTGCCTTTGAAGCGGCAATTGAAATATCTTCCTGTGTTACCAAACTTGTTAGTAAGAAAGCGCTCAAGAAATAACCTCAATAGAATAAAAAGGAAAACAGCTACACTGTTTCTGTAGCCTGTCTGTAGCCTGTCTGCTGTGTCTTGTTCAAAATTTTGAGTCCAAAGCTTTAACAAAAAGAACAAAAGGGGAAGCTTAGCAGAAGGCATTGAAAAAAAAGGCTGCAATTCCTCACAACCTACTTTTTCTTTCTCTTTTAATCAAATCTTGAGACTGAGGAGCACTTAACTCACAAGTTCCATTAATGGCACTTAAAAGTAGCATACATTTCTGATCATAAAAAAGTAAGAAAATCAAGAACCATAATGGTAGTCTATGGGAAAATAGCATGTGGGTAACTATGTAACTTGTCTTTGAAATTTTATTTCCTCACTGCTTTTGGGTGGCTTGTTTTTCTTCAGCAAACACATCCTTCCAACAATCAGACATGGAGAAACAGGAAATGAGGAATGTAGTCAGCCCTGGTGAAACTAAAATTTTGCATTCACAAATATAAATGTAAACTTCAAAATCAAGTAAATCCTGCTGCTGTTTGCTTATGTGTAAATCCCCAAGCATTTTTTTAACTCAGATAACTTTACATTTAAGTATTACTTTTGCAATCTGATTCAAAGTTAGTATAAATATCTGTTTTGGTGCCTACAATAAGGTATCTAAATGAATAAAATTACACAATTTTTAGGTCCATAGAATAATTGCTAATTTTTTTTTATTTTTTTTTTTAACCATTTAGAAATCATGAACACTGAGCCAATTAATTGCATGCCTTCATATGGGTTTGGGTGGTCAATTAGGAAACCTAATTTGATCAAAAATGGTGCTTGTGGTAAAAAAAAATGTTCTCGAACTTAGAAACACTCCAACTATCACTTCACCTTTTGTACATCAGTCATTGAAGCATGACCGTGGTCAGTAAGTGATCTTAATACTGCCATGATTATTTGCATATGGAGTGCAGTAATTGTTAATGTTTTGGCACCATGGTGTGATGGAAACAAGTGCAAGAACAGAGGTCACTCAAATATTTCATTTCAGACTTGAAAGAAGACTGAGAAAACATTTGAGTGTATTGGGAAAAGGAGGAACAGTTTAGTTGCTGTGTAGTGACTGTATTTTTAATGCTAGGATTAGAGGAATGTAAGAGGTTGTGGAGACTAGAACATTTGTAGGTAGCTTGTTTTCAAAGGAAAGAAGGTTTTCTCATACAGGTAACTGAGGGAAGACGTTCTTCTGATGAAGACATGTACCTTCTTTTGTGGTCCCAGTTACTCCTTTTGCCTCAAGAAAGAAGGTAAACTACTGGAGAGGAATGACACGATCCCAAAACAGATTTTGATCTGTGTCAGGTAGAAGCGCACAGCGACAGTGCAATTTTGTTTATGAATTCTTGCCAAGAAAATAACTTAATTATTTTTAAAAATTAATTATAAATTCTTCCAATATTATTCAGGTGCCTAGAAGGTCAAAACTGTGTTACTACAGCAACAGGAATGAGTGACTATAGGAGACACTAGCCTGCAGTCCTGAGCTACACTATATCATACACAAGTGTCAAATTATAGTTAGATGCCTACCTTTTCTTTCCATGCAATGCAAAGTCCACACAGAAGCACTACTTAAAAGTTTTTACCAATAAATGTTATTTAAACTGCCTGGGAATCTAATTTTCTATTGTTCCACATCATTATGTGAGTTATAATGCTCAACCAAAATGATTAAGAAGCTCAAGAAGAGCAGAAGCATAATAGAAATGACTGTCTTGAGACACTGAATCTTTTGCTTTTCTGTGCTGATTTAGTATCTCTCTGAACTTTCTGCAACCTTAAAATGGAGTTAGTCTCTAAAGGTTTATTTAATGCACAGAAAGGTAGATGTGCTTTTTTATGTCATAGAACTATAAAATTTTCTAAATAAGAACAAAAAAACTCTCCACAGATGGTTTTACTGTCTACTAAGATATCCAAAAGGGTCCCACTTGGTCCCTCTTATGTATACACGGATAACCATCTGTGGCATTCCCTTTAAGCTCTGTAAAATTTCCAGGAATAATCTTTAATTCGAAGGCTAGAAACTGGAATGTTTGCTGTATTATGAGAACAAGAGACAACTGTAAACTATACAGATTTGTTGGCTTTAACTGGTTCCAGGGTTTTTTTGGGTTTTGGTTTTTTTTTTTTGTAGAAGCCCAACAACCCAGAATGATAAAGAGTATTCTAACTTCGTCTCATTGTGATTATAAATTAGAGTGATAAATAAGTGTGGGTTTGTTGGGGTTTTTTAAGTCAAAATCACCTCTCATACTGTCAACTATATGACAAATTCAAACCAGGAGTGGGCATCTCTTGTGCATACACATTTTGTGAATGCTTCCTTACAAATGATGGCAAACTGTGTTGAAAGCATTAACTAGGCATTCAGGGAAGGTGACTATTGAGTAGATTGGTGTGCTTATAGAGTCAGACAGAGGTTTTTCCTCAGTGTACTGCATTGCTTAGTAGAAAGGAAGAAGAATAGGAGTGGAGAAACTACAACATGAGGGTATTCTTTTAATGAATATTTTTATGCATCACATTTTTACAGCAGTGCAATGCCAATTACTCCCATTTTGCAGAGATCAGAATTGCCCCTGTGTTTTTTGATTAGAAATTTATTATTATTATTATTTTCTTATTGCAGAAGCTACTCTAATGCCTCTAAAATGTAAGATAAGCTGTTATGCTATTTTCCACAGTTAAATTGTAACTGACATATTCCACTGTAGGTATCTTCTTGCAGTTATCAGAAGACCTTACAGCAACCCCATTTGTTATGGTCTCAGAAGTAGGAAGACTTACAAACACAGAGGCGGAAATATTTACCCAAGTGCATTAGCTTTGGCTATATTTCTAATAGGCTCAATTGCTTAAGGAACCTTCTCTTTCCTTCTAAATCTTCGTCACAGTCAAATCTAATTTTGATGTCCTTTTGCTCAGCTAAGAGGCAGAGTGATTGATCTGGGATTGGAAGCAAAGGACTGATGAAAATGCTTTCCCTCTTGTCATTTCTGTGGTATCTTACAACCTTGGTGTTTTCCCTTCACTTTGTAAAGGTAGCAAAAAGGAAAGGTCAGTGGTCTTGGCCATATTTTCAAACCGTAATCCCTCTTGTCTCATCTGGGTTCTGCAGCTTTGTGATATGGTGATAGATGGGATTTATCACTCTTACATGAAGTCTGAAAAAGTCAGCTGCTTGTGATCTCTCATATATCTCCTGTAGCAGTGCAGGTGGGCTGAGGGAGGCTCATGGTTTTGGAGCAGAAACATATCACTCTGATTCTGCTTTGCAGTGGCTAAACCAGCATCACTCAAAGGGCTTTCTTCTCAGCCCTGCTACCATCTTCCTCAAAGAGTACTTTGAATAGCAGAGGTTGTTCTCACCAGGACATCTTTGTCCTTCAGTTCATTCATATTTCCTTACCTTTAGAAGAGTATATACAGAAAGAGACATCTCAAAATTCTTCCTATGAACCTAAGTCCCTTTTGTTTCAGATTTCCCCTCCAATTTCATTTCTTCAGTGAAAGTGACAGGAGCATTAGTAAACAGCCTGTTACTTCCATAGAACATAAAAATAGGTAGACATTCTTGGATTGCAGTTTTGATACAGAAATATTATTGATATTTGTTCTATATATCAATAAAACAGACTTTATTTCCCACCCAGGTAGAAGAATTGAAAATACATTAGAGCTTGGAACTTTTATTATTTATTTTCTTTGCCTTTATATATATGACCCTTGCTTAAATTGTGATAAATGTAGAATTATAAGCTCTTTGAGACAATCACTGCGTCTCTTTGCTTCTGTGAGGAACTTGGCAGCCTAGGGAGTACTCATGTAATAAGCTACGCCATCCACTCAAAACAGAATCAGGATTTTATGGTCTAAGGATTCTTACATGAAAACCTATTAAAAAAACCCCAACAAACTATAGATGATGTCATGGCTTATCCAATGAGTTGAGGAGGAGTTATATCACTTAGGCTGGAAAAGACTAAATATTAGACCTGAAGAGATTTCACTCTGAAGAGACAAATATAGGGAAGATTTTATTTATTGTCCTTTTGTCATTGTTTAAATATTTGTCTAATCTTTATGTTTTGTTTTGTTTTGTTCTTTACTTTATTGAATAATGTATTCTTAAAAGAATGTAAAAGCGAAAAGTGTGAATAATAAAAAAGCTTCCTCATGTTTGATTTCTATGCGCTACAAACCTATCAGGAAACATAGCTTCTTTATTGGCATGGGAAATAACCATCCATGTGCTTAAAAAAAAAAAAAAAAAAAAAAGTTACATTTTGATGTTATACTTGTTATACTTGCTGGAATAAGCAAGTCCCATTTTCAGTTTTGTAACAATGTCTCTGGGTAAACATCCAATCGTAAACATACACGGATATATGCAAACTTGCTCAGTTCATCTTTAATTGAAAATCTTAAATAAGCCACTTGAAACTAACAGATTTTGCTAAACTCCCAAACTGACTCTTGAATTAGCACAGCTGACCTTGTCGTGCTTAGCTGTTTGCATACTAACTAGGTGATCAATTTTCTTTTATTATAATGCTTAAAAATGCGTTGTCCTGTTGCAATGTATTCTTTTTCTTAGTCTTTCAAGAATAATTAGCAATCAAAAAGGAAAGGTAGTTGTTTTGCTGTAGTAACTTTCTCAACTCCCATTAATCATCTATGATTAGCTGCAAAATTTCCAGAGTTACCACCTGCCTTTGAAGCTCTGGTTAGTATCATCTAACTGGTTCTTACCTGCAGAGTATGTCAGTTATAGGATTGACATGGCCATTTAAAAAACCACTTGATCTGGTTTTTGGATTGAACTTTCATTCATAGAGTGCCCTTACACACATGGACAAACATAGATGAAGAATCTCACTAAATGACAGAAATTTGAGAAATAGGAACTTATACAGAAGATGTTAATACAGTAACAATTATCTCATGGCACTTGACACATTAGAAGTGTTGTACAAACATTAACTATGTGATCTACACAACATCCTTGCAAAACAGATAATTAGAAGTTATTATTTCAGTTTCACACCCAGGGAAAGAGAGACATGCAGTCACTGATCCTGCAGTGTTCTGAGCACTGGCAGCTGAAGTACAGTGCAGACTGAAGGAGTATGTCACCAGATCTGCACCCAATTGTTTATTAAATGGCTATATTTAATAAGTAAATATTCACCACCCTGAATCTCCTGTTAAAAGCAGTAGGGTGTCTGCAATTTCTCCGCATGAGTAGCTATTTCTATTAGATACTTAAATATGAAAAAACTTCTTTTGAACATCCTAAGATGCCGGGAATTAACTTAATTACAAAATGGGAATTTGTAAGTTGCTGTCAATGCCTTGGTTTACTCACAGAGTTGTACCACTCAGTCCTCAGTGCTTTCTCAAGCCTCTTTTCTGCACTCTTTGGTATCAACAACAGATCCGAGAAGCAGAAATTACTCTAGATCCAAGACTGTTTTGAGGGAAATTAATTCTTGTTCTCAGCACTGGAAATAATTCTAACTACACTGCTTAAAGGAAGCTTATAGATTTCATCAGTTGAGAAGTGTGAGAATCATAGAATAGAACCATAGAATCATTTAGGTTGGAAAAAACGTTTAAGATCATCACATCAAACTGCAAATCTAACACTGCCAAGTCCAGCACTAAATCGTGTCCCTAAGTGCCACATCTACACATCTTTTAAATACCCCTAGAGAATNGGACGAGGGGATTCGGGGAGAAGACGCTTGTCCTCCGAGCAACTGGTACGTGTTCTAGAGCTCTGCTTCCCGGGACAGGCCCGACACCGCCTGCGGATGGGAAGTAGAGAGTAACGGCTTTGCTTGCTTTTGCTTTGCGCGTGTGCTGCCTTTCTTTCTCTGCTGTTTATTAAAACTGCTTTTTATCATAACCCACGGGTTTTTCTTTTCCATCTTATTCTCTCCCTGCTTGCCTTGATGACAGAGGTTTGAGGGGGGAGTGATAGAGGGACTAGGGGTGGGCACCTGACACCCATCCAAGGTAAACCCACCACACTGTAGAAACATGGTAGTGAAAAATTGCAAGCATACATCTTAGCTGCGTAAACCTGCTTCTTCAATAAACTAGGCTAAAGAATGGACATCCAAAACATTACATTTATAATGAAGGGACATTATTTACATTCATTACATTAACTATTATAGAACATTCTTAGGGGTATGAAGGGACAAAGTACTGCATTCTTTATTATTTCTTCACATTATCCCAGACTAGCTGTAAAGGCACCTTTCAGAACATCCTTATGTCCTTCTCAAGAAGGAAAGTAACTTGATGACCAAGTAAATACTTTGCTCTTCTGCCTCTGTCACTGCACGTGGGTAAGTCACTTTGCCCAAGTTCCCCACATGCCTCTTCTCTCTCTTTCCCACTAACACCCATACACTGCTGTTGAAATGAACCTCTCAGGATGCAGGTATAACTCTCTGACTGTGAACAAATAGTATGTGAAGGCAGTAGGAGATTTGGCCTTAATAATTTCTCAGACATAAGCACACTGAGCAGGGCTTGACCTTTTTAGAGGTTCTTGATTTCTTTTCTTCCAACCTTTATTACAAAAACTCACAATACAGAAGGGTCAGGCAAAATTCTCCCTAGTGTCTGACAAGATTCAAATTCACATTTCCCTAGGGGAATATATTTGTTTACTTGCAAGCAAATCTGGCATTTCTGCTGGCAAAAGACTTGCTTGACCACATCTTACCTGTTTGCCAAAATATAAGGACTCCATTCAGAAAAGTCATTGTCCTAATGCTCAGATGTCAACCCTTGAAGAGGACTTCAGTCAGAGCAAAACTTCAGGGGTGTCTCCTACATTTGAGTATTTTCAGGAATTAGTTTGGTTTATTCCACAGTAACATACTGAAGTGCTGGGGCCTGGGCTGTGGGTCCTGAGTTGGAGTTGACCTATGGATGAGTCACAGCCCAGCAGTATGTTTTGTTCCCAAAGTGATTTCAGGCCCCAGAGGCAGAACCTGACCCACCTGTGTGAGGCCCTGCCTGCCCCCAGGTGATCATGGTTGGGGTGATGGGCAAGGTCAGAACTATATCAATCAGGAACTGATCATTTTGAAGAGAGTTTCTGTTGGGGCCAGTTAGAGCAACTTCTTGTTGGGGGCAGCTTGCTGAGCTCTCTCTCAGTGATGTGTTCCCCCTCGGCTGATTTGAGATGGTGAAGAGCAAACAGATGAAGAATAAAAGATGAAGGTATGCTGAAGGGATGTTGCTGAGTTTGGTGTTGGCCTGAGGAAGAAGAGAGCTAGGAGCACACATACATATATTGTACTTGCATACTAAAAGGAAAAAAATAGATTGAGGGAAAACTATAGCAGCCATTCTTTAAACTCATTAGAATGAAGCAGTGAACATTTTTAGCATGATCTCTGTTGACCCAAATCCATAAAATTTCCATCTTATTTAAATTAAAATTAGATAAGAATAATTTATGCATGGTTTTTCTAATAGCGTGCCTGTTTTAACCTCATACCACCAAGAACTAAGCCAGTGGCATTTGAAAACTTATTTGTTACAAACAAATATTTCTAAATAAGTTTGATATCTGAACACTATTCAGTGCTGATACAGGTGAAAAAAACCTCGTAATTGTTCTCAATAGAAGTACCAATGACACATATCCCCCTAAGCCCCAAGCCGTACAAGAAGTAGAGAGGTATATTAGTGGACATAAGATATCTAAAGTATCATTCACCTCCTGGATCTCCCCAAAATGCAGAGTATTTCTGCACTACCTAGATTTCATCCAACATTTAAGGAAACAGTTGAGTAAAACTTCTATTGCTAAGATTTAAGACACTACTTCTTATGTACTTTGGCTTTTCCCTGTATTCAGAGGAGTATACTAGAGAAATCTTGAAGGAGGAGAAAATCAGACCATGATTAAATTAAGAGCTACAGTCCTTACTGTCAAGAAATATTTATACCTTTACAAAGTGATCAGAGCATCACAGAATGGTAGGGGTTGGAAGGGACCTCTGGAAATCCAACCCCACTTCTAAATGAGGCTCACCTAGAGCAGGTTGCACAGGAATATGTCCAGGTGGGTTTTTAAAGTCTCCAGAGAAGGAAACTCCACAACTTCTCTAGGCAGCCTGTTCCAGTGCTCCATCACCCTCACAATAAGGAATTTTCTCCTCACGTTTAAGTGGAACTTCCTGTGTTCCAGTTTGTGTCTGTTGCTCCTTGTGCCATCACTGAAAAGAGACTGGCCCCATCCTGTTGACACTCATCCTTCAAATATTTATAAACATTGATAAAATTCCGTCTTAGTCTTGTCTTCCCCAGGCTAAACAGATGCAGGTCTCAGACTTTCCTCGCAAGAGGATGTTGCNTACACATCTTTTAAATACCCCTAGAGAATACAGTTCAGAAACATGAAACTTATTTGTTTCTTAATATTTAGTAATCTCCAGCCTAATTTAGATCCTAACTAAAAATTACACAATCACGGNCCTTCAAATATTTATAAACATTGATAAAATTCCGTCTTAGTCTTGTCTTCCCCAGGCTAAACAGATGCAGGTCTCAGACTTTCCTCGCAAGAGGATGTTGCAGTCCCTTAATTATCCTCATAGTCCTCTGTTGGACTCTCTCTAGTAGTTCCATGTTTCTCTTGAACTGGGGAGCCCAGAACTAGACACAGTACTCCTGATATAACCTCACTAGGACAGAGTAGGGTGGGAGGAGAACCTCCGTCAACCTTCTGCCCATACTCTTCGTAATGCACCCCAGAATACCATTTTCTTTCTTGGCCACAAGTGCATGCTGATGCCTCATGGTTAACCCNTCCAAGGTAAACCCACCACACTGTAGAAACATGGTAGTGAAAAATTGCAAGCATACATCTTAGCTGCGTAAACCTGCTTCTTCAATAAACTAGGCTAAAGAATGGACATCCAAAACATTACATTTATAATGAAGGGACATTATTTACATTCATTACATTAACTATTATAGAACATTCTTAGGGGTATGAAGGGACAAAGTACTGCATTCTTTATTATTTCTTCACATTATCCCAGACTAGCTGTAAAGGCACCTTTCAGAACATCCTTATGTCCTTCTCAAGAAGGAAAGTAACTTGATGACCAAGTAAATACTTTGCTCTTCTGCCTCTGTCACTGCACGTGGGTAAGTCACTTTGCCCAAGTTCCCCACATGCCTCTTCTCTCTCTTTCCCACTAACACCCATACACTGCTGTTGAAATGAACCTCTCAGGATGCAGGTATAACTCTCTGACTGTGAACAAATAGTATGTGAAGGCAGTAGGAGATTTGGCCTTAATAATTTCTCAGACATAAGCACACTGAGCAGGGCTTGACCTTTTTAGAGGTTCTTGATTTCTTTTCTTCCAACCTTTATTACAAAAACTCACAATACAGAAGGGTCAGGCAAAATTCTCCCTAGTGTCTGACAAGATTCAAATTCACATTTCCCTAGGGGAATATATTTGTTTACTTGCAAGCAAATCTGGCATTTCTGCTGGCAAAAGACTTGCTTGACCACATCTTACCTGTTTGCCAAAATATAAGGACTCCATTCAGAAAAGTCATTGTCCTAATGCTCAGATGTCAACCCTTGAAGAGGACTTCAGTCAGAGCAAAACTTCAGGGGTGTCTCCTACATTTGAGTATTTTCAGGAATTAGTTTGGTTTATTCCACAGTAACATACTGAAGTGCTGGGGCCTGGGCTGTGGGTCCTGAGTTGGAGTTGACCTATGGATGAGTCACAGCCCAGCAGTATGTTTTGTTCCCAAAGTGATTTCAGGCCCCAGAGGCAGAACCTGACCCACCTGTGTGAGGCCCTGCCTGCCCCCAGGTGATCATGGTTGGGGTGATGGGCAAGGTCAGAACTATATCAATCAGGAACTGATCATTTTGAAGAGAGTTTCTGTTGGGGCCAGTTAGAGCAACTTCTTGTTGGGGGCAGCTTGCTGAGCTCTCTCTCAGTGATGTGTTCCCCCTCGGCTGATTTGAGATGGTGAAGAGCAAACAGATGAAGAATAAAAGATGAAGGTATGCTGAAGGGATGTTGCTGAGTTTGGTGTTGGCCTGAGGAAGAAGAGAGCTAGCAGCACAGGAAGCCATCAGCAGAAACCAGGGAAATTAGTCTTTTGAAGGTTGTGATCTTCTGAAGGCTGTTCCTTGCTGTAGCCACTGCACCCCAATGCTGCCTCTAGCACCCATCTGTGTGGGGCTGTTCACCTCNCTGGAAATCCAACCCCACTTCTAAATGAGGCTCACCTAGAGCAGGTTGCACAGGAATATGTCCAGGTGGGTTTTTAAAGTCTCCAGAGAAGGAAACTCCACAACTTCTCTAGGCAGCCTGTTCCAGTGCTCCATCACCCTCACAATAAGGAATTTTCTCCTCACGTTTAAGTGGAACTTCCTGTGTTCCAGTTTGTGTCTGTTGCTCCTTGTGCCATCACTGAAAAGAGACTGGCCCCATCCTGTTGACACTCATCCTTCAAATATTTATAAACATTGATAAAATTCCGTCTTAGTCTTGTCTTCCCCAGGCTAAACAGATGCAGGTCTCAGACTTTCCTCGCAAGAGGATGTTGCAGTCCCTTAATTATCCTCATAGTCCTCTGTTGGACTCTCTCTAGTAGTTCCATGTTTCTCTTGAACTGGGGAGCCCAGAACTAGACACAGTACTCCTGATATAACCTCACTAGGACAGAGTAGGGTGGGAGGAGAACCTCCGTCAACCTTCTGCCCATACTCTTCGTAATGCACCCCAGAATACCATTTTCTTTCTTGGCCACAAGTGCATGCTGATGCCTCATGGTTAACCCGTTGTTCACCAGGACTCCCAGGTCCTTCTCTGCAGAGCTTCTTTCCAGCAAGTCAGTCTCTAATTGGTACCAGTGTAAGGGGTTATTTCTCACCAGATACAGGATCCTACATTTGCCTTTGTTGAACTTCGTTAGGTTCCCTTCTGCCCAGCTCTCCAACCTGTCCAATTCTCACTGAACGGCAGCAGATCTTTCTGGTGTGTCAGGCACTTGTCCCAGTTTTGTATCATCAGCAAGCTTGCTGAGGGTACTTTCTGTCTCTTCTTTATCCAGGTCATTGATGAATATGTCGAACAAGACTGGACCCCATACTGACCCCTGGAGAACACCACTAGCTACAGACCTGCAGCTGGAGTCTGTACTGATCACAACCCCCTGAGCTCTGTCGTTCAGTCAGTTCTCAATCCACCTCACTGTCCACTCATCTATCCCACACTTCCTGAGCCTACCTATGAGGATGTTATGGGAGACAATGTCAAAAGCCTTGCTGAAGTCAAGGTAGACAACATCCACTGCTTTCCCCTCATCTACCTAGCTACTCACAGCATCATAGAAGGCTATCAGATTAATTAAGCATGATTTCCCCTTGCAGAATCCATGCTGACTAGTTCTGATAACCTTCTTTTTCCCCACATGCTTAGTGATGGCCACAAGAATGAGCCGTTTCATCACCTTTCCAGGGATGGAGGGGAGGCTGATTGTCCTGTAGTTTCCTGGGCCCTCCTTCTTGCCATTTTTGAAGACTGGAGTGACATTGGCTTTCATCCAGTCCTCAGGCACCTCTCCTGTTCTCTATGACCTTTCAAAGATGATGGAGAGTAGCTTAACAATAATATCAGTGAGATCCCTCAGCACTCGTGGGTGTATCTCATCAGGGTCCATGGATTTCTGAGTGTCCATTTCACCTAAATGATCTCTAACCCAAATCTCCTTGACCAAGGGAGAGTCTTCCTTCCTCCAGACTTTCTCTCTTACCTCCAGAGTCTGGGATTCCTGAGGGCCAACATTAGCAGTAAAGACTGAAGCAAAGAAGGCATTCAGTAACTCTGCCTTCTCTGTATCCTCTGACACCAGGGCCCACATTTTCCCTAGTCTTCTTTTTGCTACTAATCTTCTTGAAGAAGCCCTTCTTGTTGTCTTTTACATCATTTGGCAGATGTAATTCCAAGAGGGCCTTAGCCTTCCTCGTTGCATCCAAACATACTCTGGCAATGTTCCTATATTGCTCCCAAGTGAACAGTCCCATTTTCAATATACTGTAAACTTACTTCTTCTATTTGAGATTTCCTAGAAGTTCCTAGCTCATCCATCCTCTACTTGTGTTTTTTCTCCTAGGAATGCACTGATCTTGAGCTTGGAGGAAGTGATGCTTGAACATTAGCCAACTCTCACTTCAGCCAAGGCTGCCTCCAACCTTCACATCCCCAACCAGGCCTTCTGGGTTCATTAGAACAAGGTCCACCAACATTCCTCTCCTCTTTGGCTTCTCCACCACATGGATCAAAAAGTTATCATCAGTGCACTGTAAGAACCTCCTGGACAGTGTGTTCCTTGCTGTGTTGTCTTTCCAGCAAATATAAGGGTGGTTGAAGACCCCCATGACAACCAGGATGTATGATCATGAGGCTACTTCCAATTGTCTGTGGAAGGCCTCATTGACATCCCCTTCCTGATCAGGTGGCCTGTAGTAAACACTGAACTCTCACAACAGTGTCTCCCATATTAGCCTGCCTCTTAATTATTACCCATAAGCTTTCAACAAGTTCTCCATCCCCCCTAGACACAGCTCAATACAGTTCAGTTGCTCTCACATAAAGAACAACTCCATCACCTTGCCTTGCTGGCCTGTCTTTCCTAAAAAGTAAGTAGCCATCCATGATGGCATTCTAGTCATGAGAGTCATCCCACCATGTCTCTGTCACTGCAATGAGATTATGGCCCTGAGGCCACACCCAGAACTCTAGCTCTTCCTGTTAATTCCCCATTCTGCATGCATTGGTGTCCAGGTGTTTCAGAGACTTAGTCAAGCAAGAACATTTCCCTAGAGTGGTGCTAGAGGAACCACCAGAGTCATATTCAGCCTTGAGGGGGTTGGCCTTCTGGCTCTCATCTTGGAAAGCAGCTAAGGAACACTTGCCACTGCTCTAGTTGACCTGGCTTTTTCCCCAGCTGGATGGGATGGTGTGAGCATTGCCATTTTGGATCCTGTCCCCCAAAGTCTTTCAGTCTAAAGCCTGCCTCACCAAGTTCACCAGTCGTCTGCCAAAGATTCTCTTGCTTTTTCTAGACAGGTAGATTCCATCCCTCTCTATCGGGTTATGGTCATCAAAGAATGTCCCATTGTCATAAAAACCAAAACTATTGCAATGGCACCAGCCATGTAGCCAGGAATTGATATCAATTATTCATCTATTTCTGGCTGCCCCCTTTCATCTGACTGGTAAAATGGAGGAAAAGAGAACTTGGGCATCAATGCTTTTTGCTTGCACCACCAGGACTTTACAGTCTTCCTTGATTCTGCCCAGGTTCTGGCCCACAGCATCATTCATGGCCACATGGCAGAGTAGCAGTGGATAGTAGTCAGTGTTCTTGACAAGTAATGTCTCACAGAATGTTAGGGATTGAAAGGGATCTTGAAAGATCATCTAATCCAATCCCCCTGCCAGAGCAGGATCACCTAGACCAAGTTGCACAGGAACGCGTCCAGGTGGGTTTTAAATGTCTCCAGAGGAGGAAACTCCACAACTTCTCTGGGCAGCCTGTTCCAGTGCTCTGTCACCCTCACTGTGAAGAAGTTTCTTTCCATATTTATGTGGAACCTTCTATGTTCCAGCTTACACCC
>VYZX01002916.1:0-28372 GCA_013401335.1 Brachypteracias leptosomus | reverse complement strand
CTGATCAGGTGGCCTGTAGTAAACACTGAACTCTCACAACAGTGTCTCCCATATTAGCCTGCCTCTTAATTATTACCCATAAGCTTTCAACAAGTTCTCCATCCCCCCTAGACACAGCTCAATACAGTTCAGTTGCTCTCACATAAAGAACAACTCCATCACCTTGCCTTGCTGGCCTGTCTTTCCTAAAAAGTAAGTAGCCATCCATGATGGCATTCTAGTCATGAGAGTCATCCCACCATGTCTCTGTCACTGCAATGAGATTATGGCCCTGAGGCCACACCCAGAACTCTAGCTCTTCCTGTTAATTCCCCATTCTGCATGCATTGGTGTCCAGGTGTTTCAGAGACTTAGTCAAGCAAGAACATTTCCCTAGAGTGGTGCTAGAGGAACCACCAGAGTCATATTCAGCCTTGAGGGGGTTGGCCTTCTGGCTCTCATCTTGGAAAGCAGCTAAGGAACACTTGCCACTGCTCTAGTTGACCTGGCTTTTTCCCCAGCTGGATGGGATGGTGTGAGCATTGCCATTTTGGATCCTGTCCCCCAAAGTCTTTCAGTCTAAAGCCTGCCTCACCAAGTTCACCAGTCTGCTGCCAAANTCCTCCTGACACTCTCCCTTTACATATTTATAAACATTAATAAGGTCACTCTTCAGTCTTCCTCTTGGCAAAGTCATGGTGATCATACTTAAAGGAAAATGTGGAAAATTTGAGAAATTATTAATTAATCTTTTAAAAAGGTACCTTACTATGTGCGAATTTGAAGAAATAGTGAATTCAGGCTTACCTGCAAAGCATGTTTTCATTGCCTCTGGATGAATGTACAATGAACAGAATATCAGTGAAGAGGGAACTATCATTTCATTAAGCTACCTAAACAAATTTTTACTACTTAGCAAACATAACTATTACTGTACACAGATGCTTTATGACACTTACTGAAAAGCTGTTGTAAAGCCTTTTTATGAGCCAAAGAATACCAAGTCAGATAGTTTAATGGAATCTAGTTATAGATACCCTCATTTTTTTAGTCTGAATTCATAGTGTACAATACTCCAGCCACAATATGTACAGGTTTAAAACTCAGAATATTCCCTGAAACAAATTTCATTTTCTCAAACCATTTGCTTGTAGTAGTTATATAGTACTTGGAGAAAACAGAACACATGTTATAAACCAGAAATAATATTATGTATCTAATCTTTAGTTGTCTCCACCATTAAACTTATCATCTTCTGATAGTTGATCAATATGAATAAAGATCTGCATCTCACAACCCTTTTTGAATGCCTATTCAAATTTTCTTTTCTTTTTGGCTTTGGACTTGTATTTTGTTGCCATAAGCCATATAAAGTGACTTCTAGAACTGAAGCTGACAAAAAAAGTTAAAGAGCAAGAGGTAATTGTGTAAATTTTATTTTTTTTAAATACAGTGAAGCCATTAAGGAAAACAATGAAGACAAGAAAAAAAAAAAAAGGTGAGAAAAAGAAGAGAAACAACAGAGATGGAGAAAAACAACTGGGTTTTAATACAAAAAATGCTTAATTCAAGTCTTTTGCTATTTTTATTTCCTCAGAAGTTTCTTTCTTCTCTCCTAATGCAGTGTAGGTGCTAAAATGATGTTAACAGCCCCACTGTCTTTCTGTAGGCTATTGACAATGGTTTGTTGATCTGGGATCACAGAAAAGCATTGACTAGCTGAACTAAGTAATCACTTTGATTTTTCACTCCAAAAAAACCCTAGAACAATTAATTTATTTTTAATTACCATCCATAGCTCTCTTAGAGTTTACTAATAATGAATACATATTCCTGCTGAAGTGGCATTGATCACAAATTTATGCTATTGTCTAACTGATTCAACATGACAAATTTCACAGACCTGACTCTCAAAGCCATTGCTTTTGCATATGTACAGTGAAATCAATTTGTAAGGCAATCCATACTACATGTGTATAGAACTAGTTATTAACACAGTATTCTAAAAAAAAGTCAATCTTTTCAAGAAGACTTACTCTTGCTGAGCAGAGGTATGCAGCTTATTTCATTAACTTAAAAGAGGTGCACTGACCTTTTTCCCTTCTTCCTCCCATATTTCCTCTTTCCTAATCCTGCATCTCCATAGCAAATGTCAGGAAAACTAATAGATCTGTTTCAGTTTAGGAGTAAATACCCCCAATTGATGTTTTAGCCATCTTTTTAACAATGTTGAATGGTTGGAAACTGTTGAAGTGAAAGACTTTTACTGCTTACTGCAAGTGAATAGTATAAATGGTATTGATCTGGTATGAGGCCTTTACAGAAGAGAAACATTCAGCACATTATTTAAAGTGTAAATACCTATTTGATTTATTTTTGGCTTTTATCCAGACCTTTATAAGATGGCTTTTCCCTCCTTTGCAAAGGTTTCTTTAAAAATACAAATGGCATTCAGGCCTCTCTTACAGATAGAGTTGCTCCTGTTTTCATTACTAAAAACTGAAATTCTCTTGGGGAGAAAAACAAATAAAATAGAGGAGAGAGATTTGATGCTCCTGTAACTGATGAAACTGAGAACTGAGCATCAAGAAGAGGAAGTGGGAAACTAGTCACAGCTTCAAAGTTGGAGCCTGATGCCAGAAGGCAAAGCTAGAGATACTAGAAGACATAGCCTTGTATCTTTAAGTCTGCTACATCTTTGCTTTTGATAATATTCATCTGGAAACTCCTAAAGGGACAACCCAGAGATCACAAACCTGGAGCAATAAGAGCTAAAGGAACTCCAGGGACTTGGATTATGGCCTGGGGAAAAAATCAACCCACCTAATTTTTGGTGTTTGAGTACATGAAGGACTATTTCCCTTCTGTAATGACTTGTTCAATGTTTTCCAGAGAAAAAGAGGTTTGGCTAGTGATTATATGGGGTTTTTAAAAATTATTTTATGCTTTTATCTGTATTAACTGGTTATACAGTGATTCAGTAGCCTCAACCAAGAAGTCAAATGAAGTAAAATATTTTTTTCTTAACTGTTTGCAATCATGGACTGCAGATTGCAGAGCAAAGTACTTCAAACTCCTTCATACAGGCACACAATGATCATATTTGGCTTCAGCTGGTGTAACAGAAAAAAGATAAAGGTTTTTTCTCCTCTCAGAGCAAGCCAAAGTGTGCTCCAATGCACCTAGTGCAGAAGACCAGATCTGCACAAGATTTCAATGTAAACTGACAATAAAAGAGATGAATTAGCATAACTGACTGTTTCACTTATGAAGATTAAATGGCCTTTTACTGCAGATGTTTGCCAAGGAAAATGCTCCCTAGTGGAAGACTATAAGCAGTTAAGATAGATTTGATGAGGATTTTAATTGCTGTTATGCAATTCATAATGGAAAGTTATTATTAAATGTCATGCAAAAGCCAATCGATATTTTAGAGAAAAAAAAAAGCTCTTGGTTGTGCAATGCCTGGACATTTTGCTAGCAGTATTTCAGGCAGCAAGGAGATACCTTCTTAAGTTTTGTTCTCATATCTGTTTTCTGACTTTTAAAAACAGTTTCCTTAAGAAGGAGAAATCACATTTCAATGAGGTATGGGCAAATGTCTAAAAGCAAAAAAAAAATAATCATCTTTTACTCCTGAATGTAGCTCTAAAAACTGAAATGTGTACACTTGCCTATCTCTCTCTTCAGAAGCAACCAAGTAGTTTGAGCACTCCTTTCAGGAAGGACACAAATAAATCTAACTTGTCCACATGATGGCAATTTGCTTTGCATAGGAAACACCTAAAAGTAGTGCTATAAAGTGTTATAGGTTTTTTTCAACGTCTTCTCTGGAAGCTGTTCCATTTTGCATGAGACTATTAAATATTTACAACTTTGCTCAGCAGAAGGGGAGAGGGAGGGAACATAGCTGCATAACAAAATGGCTAGCTCTAAGAAACCTGTCTTTCTTGCTCCAATGGATACTTGAATTCCCTGCTCCAGTTGGTTCAGTAGCTGGGACCCGTATCTTCTGCCTCCCAGGTGAATGCAGTAACAGACTCTAACATCATGCTTAGCTTCTCCTTTGGAATAATTATTTCCTAGGCCTTGCAAGATGCAATAACAATATTTGATTTGTAGAGCACTCATAGCAGAAGTGAATATTCAACTCTTCCTTCTCTGTCTGCTCCTCTCTTTGAAACAAAAGAAAGGATCCTGCTGTCCTACCTGACCAAGGACTGTAGTTACTGAATTTCCAAGAATAAAGAGAAAAGGACAGTACTTTCTTGGTCACACCTAAAATACCTTAGTCTAAGTGCAATGATGTGCTCTCCAAAAAATTTGCCTGGGGCAATTGTGTAAAAGAGGTGTACAAATGCTCAGCACTGCTATTAGCTAGGAATGTCCCACAGGCACTGAGGCCCTGAAGGGGTATAAACTCCGCTGTGATGGAGCTGCATCTAAGCAGGGCATTTGACTGAAAGAAAACTCCAGATGAGCTATTGCACATTAGATAGGCCTCTTCAACGAAATATGAGATAGAACGTATATTTACTGAGATTGCATCATGCTGGCTGTTTTGGGGGAAAAACCTATAATTTTAAACGTAAAAATATACTGGAACAGAACAAACTATTCAATGAAGCTTCTTCTAAGGTGGACACTTTCTTAGGAGACAGCCCTAATTGCTACAAAAGCTTTTAGGTGTTCTAATGCACTCAAGTGAATTATGCACCACACTGCTTCTGAATAACACAGCCATTTCTGACTCCATTAATATGGAAGATTTCAGCCAAATGCTTTTAAACGATAGCTTCTCTTTATTTGTAATTTCAGACTCTATTGATTTCCTTCTGTTCCCTTCATTATGATTTCAATTGATTACCTTGGCAACTGCAATAACAATGATTGCACTTGACACTGTCTGAGACTCTTGAGATGGTATTTGAATAGGAATGGTATTATTTGAGGAAAAATGCCTACAAGAATCTGCCATTAACAGTGCACTTACACTTTACATTTATTGGCTTCCCCCTCTTTCAAACAGGACCTTGTCAGGGAATCTGTTGCTAGATATCCATTAGGATTTTAGTGACTCCTTGAAGGAAAAAATTCTTATTAACAGAGGCAGCAGATTTTATACTAGTGGGGTTTTTTCAGCACTGTGACACTTCAGGGAAACCTTCCACCTTATGAGATTTTTGTCCCTTTGGTAATAGGTCTACTAAGCCTTTGGAAACAGTGTTCCAGTCCAAGGCTTTCTTTTACTAACTATATTATGTCCTTGCACGGAAGAATTTGAAATATGAAGACATTACTTTGGATTAAAATTTGAGATGGCTTTATACAGTTCATTGCAGTTTATACCTTGTAGAGAAGCAATTATGTGTGATTTTCTTAGGGGAAAAGTGGCTGTTTAGCTTCTTTGGCATTTGTATTCTTCAGTTTGTACATAAAACTTCTTTAGCTTTATTTACAAACTTCTTTCAATGTAGTAGTAGTATCCTTCTTATGAAAATAATATTATACAGGAGGTCTCTTTTCTTATTCAACATGTCAGAATTGTATTTATGTCAGAGCACATATCAGAGGGAAGAGAGGATAAAGCAAAAGAGGGACATCCTTGTCTGAAAATTACAAAGGTAACTCACATTTATGAATACAATACTGGAAATACACAGCTTCAGTTTACTCTTTGTCACTGTATCCACAACCTTTGCTTTTGATTTTATCCCACATCGCCAACAGTATCTTCTGATTTCTATGAATGCCAGTCATTTGGTACTTTATATAATAAGAGCATTCACATTTCTAAACCTACTATTTCAATTTCAAAAAGAAAAGCCAGCCTGAAAAATGAGTGATTTTTCATTAAAAGCTAGGGAATTGGATGTGGTACATTAAAAAAGAGTAATTTTAGTAATCTGACCTTCTGTTATCAGTTGTACACTTGCAATGTAAAGCAGTGCTCTTCCTCTGAGACACTATTTTATAGGGAAGTTGCATAATTACAGTTAATGACTACTGATAGCTAGAAGTCATAGGTTAGGAGAGGAACACTGGAAGTCAGACATGATCACTTTCTTCAACAAGATAGCCCCCTTCTGCCATCTGACTAGTAGATTTGAGTACAGTAAGAGTCAAGAAAAGGTAATTGTGGAGTAATGAATATTGCATGCTGTCACTATACTTTCTACTGAGAATATTTATCTATAATTATCCCTATAAAAAATGAAAGTTAACCTTTCCTTTTATCCCTTGCCCTGATATGCTTGGTGAGGTAAAAAAACTCCTGGGTAGCCCAAGTCAGCCTTTGATCAGACTTTACAAACATGAACTTCTACTATGCAAAAATTTTCAAAAGTGATTCAGAGTGCTACTTTATCTCTGGTGTCATTCAGGGCAATGCAAATTTTACCTTGACTCAGATGAAAACAACTTTAGAAACTGTGTTAAAGGAGGTCCTGAAAATTTCTAACTCAATCTCATAAAACAGGACCAAGAAGAAAATAAATAAGGAATCTTTCTATTGATCTATATAGTTGTTTTACATGACTGAGGAAGAAATTTGAAAAGAGGTTTATTTTATAAAATACCATCTTGTCTTCCAATCAATAGCTAGATATTACAGCCAAATCAAGAAAAACTGGTTAAAAACAGTTATTGGATAGGCAGACTCCAAAAAAGGCAAGGTCTTTTGGAGAATAATTAGAAAATAATTACAGAACAAACTACAGTACAATAGAATACTGTACAGATTGATATGATTGTCCAATAGGAAAAATCCAAATAATTTGAAAAACCAGATATGGTGCCTAGACATCCTACTTTTATAGTTCATTCACTTATGAATCCTAAAAGAGTTCACAGCCACACAGCCTGAGACGATCAGATCAACCAAGGTTGATCAGAATAACTATTTCCTGAACAAAAGAGAGAGATAGCTGGTTGAAAACCTGTAAGAGCCTTAGGATGAGAAAGGGAGGTAGATTAAGGAGAGTTAGAGAGAAGGATTTCATGGTAACACCTTGCACATGTGCATGTGGCGTTTCATTGTTACTCTCAACTAAAACAATGGGAAGGAAAGCACTAAACTGGTGCCTTAAAGAAATGGTAATAGCGAAGGCCAAAAGAAATGAAATGGTAATAATGACTGTCATGACTAATTCAAGCTTAAACTAGGTAAACAACATTAAATATTAATTAATTTACTTAGCCGCATGGAAGTTTTCTAAATTTCACATGGTCTTACCTCTTTTGAACAGTTTTTACTGTGATATGTTACTGGAGATGAGCCCTCAATTTTCACCTCACTGATGACCAAGAAACTATGAGGTACCTTGACTTGAACCACCTGGTCAAGTGTAGGCAATGATAACCTATCTTAATGCAGCTTATCAGCAACCATTGCAGCAGTTTCTTACTTACAATACAACTCTATGTTGTTTAGATATTGTGAGGGTGTGCAGAAAGAGTGCCTGCTTTTCTAAAGGCTTTTGGTCAAGGACATTTTTCAATGAAAAGAAGGGGTAATAAGGAAAGGAAGAAACTATAAACAAGAACATCAGGGACAGAAATCTAACTGGCAAGGAAAACAGTGAGAAAAATCAAGCCTGGTGTTTCACACTAATTCATGAGGACATGTAAGAAAATGACAATGTTTATTCAAGCAAGGTTTTCTGACTGGGGACCTGGTCAACTGAGAAACTGAAGGAAAAAGGGGGAAGCCAGAATCAAAATACACAGAGACACATATATAACAAAACAAACATGAGACAATGGCAAGAAAAAAGCACACCAGTCACAACAACCGGTAGGCTATCAAGAAACTGCATGTGCCCCTTCCAGAAAGATCAACCTGGACTTTGCAACTGATATGACTGTAAACCAGGAGAGATCCTGGACACTGGATTGAGAGGGGTGAGGGAACTGGTAGAGCTACAGAAACCCCAGAAGGGACGTGCAGAGGACAAGGGAGACATGAGGACGAAGAGCAGGATGTAGGCAGAAAAGGACTATAAGTGCGTCTGGTCACCTGAAAAACAGGGCCAGTTCATATGTGCCTGATCATTATAGTCTGTCCTGTCTTCTTATGTCTTATAACTAAACCTTTTCTTAATTATCTTTCTGTAAGATCCCATGTTCATGTATGCTACAAGGACTAAGTGACAGTTACTGGCAAGAACTATGTGAGTGAGATTTGGAGCCAGCTACTGGAGTCAGACTGGGGGGTATAGGTGACTCTGGCCTGTGGTATCAGCTACCAGAGTAAGCGAGGTTTCAGAACCAGGGACTAGACCAACTGGGAGCCTGTAATGCCCAGTCACTGGGGCGGGATTGATATGTGCCCCAAATGCCATATGTGGGGGAACTGACTTGAATGAGGTAATTAATGGGCTCAGTGCCAGTGGCTGGAGTGGAACTGCCAATCACAGCCAGTGTGGCTGGTACTGGCTGCTGGGTGTGAAGTGTTTGTATCTTCCCTAAACACAGTGAGCATGCAGGGGCTGTGTGTATTCACTGGCAAATTCAAGCTGGACTAGCTGGATAAAGGGCACTTGTGCATGTGGAGTGCATGTGCGACAAAGGTGAGAATGTTATGTGTTTCCTAGTGAGCATCAGGCTGGACCAGCCAGTGAGCAAGGAGCCCATGAAATGGGCAAGAGCGCCCAGGATATGGGCAGGGGTGTTGGGTGGACAGAGGGGCCTTGCCAATGCTTGAGGCATCTGCAAATATGCATGTGCTTGTTAACCTGGAGAGTGTCATAGGTATGCTGCACTAGTGTATGCTGCCTCTGACAGCCTAAGAGGAGGAGGGGACTCACCTGTCTGTGCTTGTGTTTTATGTGAGTCCTGTCTGTGGCAGCCTCTGTGACCAGCTGTGTCAGTGTGTTTGTGTGCCTCTGTGTGTGTTTGTGTCCGTGTCTATATGTGTGTCCCTGGAACACATCCTCAGCTCCACCACTGGTTGAACCATCAAATGGGACAAAGGCAGCCACATCTCTCAGCCTGGACAAAGACCCTGGTGAGTGTAACACCAGAATCACAGGTACAAACTAAGAAGTGTGTCTGTGTAACAATTTTAACTGTGTTACTATTCTTTCTTGTTCTGTTACAGTTACTAATAATGGTTTGTATCTAGTTTTTCAGTTCTACTAACAAGAACTACTTGGCTTATATTGAAAGTGGCCTTCCTTTATACTCATAAATGATATTTTGAGCATAATATTAAGAAATTCAGAAACTTTATTACAGGAAATAAGTATGTTTGGGAACTTATTTCCAGACGACTGTGTGGCAAAGGAATATCCTCTCAAAATTTTTCAGTCTTCTTATCTTTTGACAATTTGTTTTCTTTCTCAAGTTCTCTCTATCCTTTAATCTCTTTCTAATGCCTCTTTTTTCCCCCCTCTCTTTTCCTTGCCCTTTCCTCTTTTCCAACTTACTGTTGCATCTGACATTCTGCTTTTTACAGTACTTCATCTGACCCCCCTTAAAATATTTACCAATGCTGTTGCATGAAATTTCTGGGTAGAAAGAAGCCAACAGTCTTCACAGGACTTCAGGACGATGGAGTCTGAAGTCTCTAATAAAAGAATAGGAAGTCATTTCCTTTCTTTGAGACTACAATAACAGGACAGTGTAATTGTCTGCTTGAGAACCTCAAGTCCTTGTTGCTCACTTGTTTGCATTGGAAACCTCTACTGCCAACCTTTCCTGTTAATTTGCTGGGCTGATCCTTGGTTCCCTTTTGGGCATGACTGTGCTCTTTGGCTTCTATATATCATTGAGAATATTCCAGATTACCTCCAAAGCTTTGAGAAAGAAATGACCAATTATTGTTTTTAAAGCTAAAAGTTGCCTCAAGTTCCAAATTTTTATCTCTTCACTACATCTACATAAACAGAAAACATCAAAAATACACTCTCTGCAATAACATTTTGTCACCAGTTGTTAATAGCATCACTTTACAACCCACATTTAATCAAGCTGGTTTTCCGTAATGATTTTATCATTTAAAGATAATAGCGACTTGTACCCTCCTTGTCTGTTCGTATTTCTTTGACAATGTTATTAGTTCTCTATGTAGGCCTGTGCAAATCTGTGACACACAGTTCTGACCTCATGATACGAAAAGTTTATACACACCCACTTTCATCACAAATAGAAGACCCCCTCCATTTACTTTCTTCTAAGTAGAAGATACTCTGTGATACCCCATCACAGAGGATGTACTATTCTGGTTCAGTGGTGCAGATACAAGATTTAAACCTGTGTGTAAGTATATGCAATGCTTTTAAAGACAAGGTAGAAATAGATGTACTTCTATGAAAAAAATGTTGACTTTAGTGAAATATTTTTAAGAAACATACCTTCCAATAGAGTGCATCGTATTGAATTAATGTATCAAGACTTGCCTCAGTATATTGCAACAGAACAGTACCATTATTTTGCAATTCTTGTCTGATAGTTTAATCATAGTTTGCAATTGTCACACATCTCTATGGCTAAAAAGTCAGAGTATTATAGCTAATGTAGTTTTCTTTTTTAAAGTAGAAAAGTTTTCAAACTGCCCTAAAGAGTGAGCTTGTTAACATGAAGATTTTTTGGTTCAGCCTCATTTCCACTTTATAGTTGCTATTTTTTATTCTCTTTCTAAAAAGGGACCATTTATTGAATTTCATTCTGACTTGCCAAGTTGCTGACTGCAGTAGAGAATATCACTTCTCTGAATAGCATTCTAACATTTAAAAAACAGCCTACAGGTGCACTTTGCCTAACATTTTGTGTGACAAAGGAATCATAGTATCTTATTATGTTGACTTCTATACCTTACCAAGAATTGAACATTAAGCTATTTTGTTCCTTTGTTCCTTTTTACCTATTTTTTTTCCCTCATATTTTACTTTGGTCTGATAATGCATTGCAAATATTGTTAAGTAAATAAAGTGGTTTTTGGTGTAAGGTAATCTAATAAAAGAAAAAAAAGAAATAAACTTCCATAATGGCAAAATTAATGGAAAAGTCATTTCTTGATAGAATGAAAGGATTGTTATGAAAATGATAACCCCATTACAAAGCAGTATTTGTTCTCAGCTTGTAAATACTGTAGCTTAAAATGTGTTTAAGAAGCTAATGGAATTAGCTGACTATAATTAGGGCTGATTTGAACAGTAGAGTGATGTTGGCACAATAGAGTATCTCATTCAGTTGGGCAATTTTTTAATGCTTCCTTCTGTGGTAAGCAGTTGCCTAATCAGGTATCTGCATGGCCTGTGTGCTTCATATAATGGATATCATGAACTTCCTTGCAGTTGTTCCCCTTGTGAAACATACCCAATTATATGAAAAGCTGTGAATCAAATAAATTAATCCTAAAAAATAATTTTAAGAAGCTTTGAGAGCTGAAGAATTATACTTCCCTTTAGTTGCTTAGTTTGGAAAAGGGAAATGCTGGAAAGATGTATGTGCCACCAATCCCTGTTTCCTCTTCCAAAGACAACCTCAACACTTCATAATACTTCTTCCTGAGGCCTGACAGCTATTTCTTTCCCTTCATCTGCCTCTTGCATCAAAACCATGTCAATCTATTCTGTCCTATCTCTCCCTCAACCCAGAAACTAGAAAGGCTTTCTAGTTTTATGTTTAACATTATGCTTTTCTTTAGTTTTTGTTTTGATTTATATAACATTTTTTCTAATATTCAGCTGAACATTTTGATATATCTCATTCATCCATTCCTGCCACTTTGATTCCTTTTGTTTCCACCCAGCCCTTCCACTGCAGGAACTTTGACAGATCTTCTGAATAGGCACAACATGCTGCCTTGTCAAATATTGTGAAGGAAGCAAGTGGCAGAAGACTTCTGCCTTGTAACAGTTTTCCTGGAACAGACATCATTCTCATGGCTGAAGCTGTCAGAGTGAAGTTATCTTCCTCCCTTGTTGTACTTGGTAACCAGCCATAGGTTGCATACCAAGAGAGAATCCCACCTAGTAAGGCTTTTGTTTCATTGAATGCTGTGCTGCTTGAAGCAAATCCCTATACTGTATGTCATGGGCTCCTTGCTGCAAGTCAGAAAGAAGACCTAGACAGACAAAATGTGGGATAATATGCAATGCCAAAATGCATTTCAGAGTCATGAAAGCATGAAAAATTTGCTCACTTTCATTAAAAGAATATTTGTTAAGGAACAGAATTAACATACTTATATATAAACATTTACCTAATAATGTTACTAATGCAATGGTACTAAAGCACACTCACTTTCTGCAAGGGAAATAGCAACCTGGACTTTTCAATTTGAGTCAAGACCCAGGTAAAAGCATATGGGACATATTGTGATGCAGCATCAAGATGATTGCATAATAAATATAAAAATAGGTATGAAATGTTACAAGAGCCCTTGGTTAACTATGTGATTGAGAATTATTGCAAAGTATTCACCTGCATTTCTTTCACAAAGTACTTAGGACCAATTTCTTCCCACACTGCCTGAAGTTGAGATCAGTTTTTATGGACCCAGGGGCATTTCTGGATATAAAATAATTTTTTTAGTTTTAGAATTAAAACTTTCTATTTGTTTAGGTACAATGTTTTTATTTAAAAAAAAAAAAAATTTGCTCTGCAATATTGCTTTCAGTTCTCAGAACTAGACTTTTTAAAGTAGTTGTGAAATGGATTATTCAATGTGAATAAAACTAAAAAAAGAAATAAATTTTCAGCTTAAGCTCTTAACAAAAAGCACAAATTCATATTGACCAAATTCTTTTGAAAGCTTGTTTTAATTTTCCCAAATTTTCCTGAAAGTCCAAACCACTTAATTAAAACACAAGCTACTCAAAATATATTTTCTGTTCATCTTTCTGCTTTCTGGCTTCCCTTTTATGAATCATAACTGAATTAAAAAATGTCAACCCCCACCTCCCCAAATAATAACACCTGGAAAAGTAGAGCACAGTACAGTTTCTCAGTCTGTGCTCATGTAGATTTGTTTTCAGAGCTGACCTGAAGAAATAATGTACCTGAAAGTTTTTGTTTTCACCAGTAATAGCAGCTGATTTATGAAATGCATTGGTGCTGCTATGAGTTTTGCCTTGGAGTCTTACCACAAGAAATATTCCTGTGTAAAAACTTCTCTCCTGTTGGTGGCTAAACACACATATGAAAGTGCTCAATCAATTACACAGAAAAAAGAATATTAATAACTTATTTATTGCTAACTTAGTCTGGAACCATATCAGCGATGAACTCTGTGTAGATCCTCAGTGAGTTCTGAGAAGGCCACTCACTTCAGATGTGAAATTGTTCATTTGCACACCATTAAGGAAAAATTGTTGAAAACCCAAACCCTGTGGTACTCAAAAGGCAAATATTTATGTTATCTGATTGGTATCTACAGATGTAAGAGCTGAAATAAACATTTCATGCAACAGGAAGAAACAACTTTTTATATTAAAAAGCATTCTTTAACATTTTTCTTAGAAGCCAAATACATTTATTATTTTTGTTCTGCTCAAAGTGACTCACTTAAGGGTTCACAAGCCACAAATAGTCACAATAGAACAGACATTGAATTCTTTTCAGACTAATTAATGCATTTAATGTTTTCCTGGTACGCTCCAAACAATGTTGCTTGAAAAGAAATTGTAAGGAATTAGACTTTTGAATAGCTAAAAGCCTCTCTCATGCAAAACTGAGATGCCTTCCAGCCACTGCCCCAGCTGGCTACTGTTCACTGAACAGAAAGTTTGCAGCCCTTTGCTGGGACAGCAGCAACACGTCAGCAAGACTCAGGTAAGTGCCCAATCTTCTCATTCTTAATATACTGGAGGAATTTAGTTTTTAGACTATTGTTAAGATTCAAACAATAAATTAACAGAGTCCTCCAACAAAGTCATCAACCTGGGAACACCTCCACATCACAAGTGTAGTCAATGACATGGTGTAAGCCTTAATCCTAAGAATAATATCATCTTCCTTGGAAGTGAGTGGCATCTGACTAAATATTGTCTAATATGCTATCACTGACATCAATAGCAAACAATATCCCAATGTCAAGCACCTTGGTGTAAGCAGTTGCATCAATGAACTTAAAAGCACACAGCATCCACAAAAGACTGTTCCTGAGCCTGCAGAGACATTGTACAATGCATGGAAAGTCAACCCTGCACTTTCTAACACAGCAGATAGACAGGTATAGTTCAGGTCTGTTTCCTTAGTCTGTTCTGCATCATTCTCATGACTCAAATCAATTGTAAATTCTATATGGAATGCTTCCAGGCAAAATATTTTGAATGGACACTAAATGAAGTGTTTCATTTTAGTTTCCAGGGTTACTTTATTTTGTTTTTCACCATTATACTTTAAAATTCAAATGTAGGCAACTTTTATCCTCCCTTTCCCCTTTCTCTTCCATTTACTCTTTTTTTCTCTATGTTACTTAAAAAAATATTTTTTCTGGCTACTTTTCACTCCTATTTTCTTTTTTTTTATCTAAAAAATAAATCAAATCTGCAGTGAGATAAAATAATTTTGATAGAATATGTGCATATTATGTTCAAGGGAAAAACGACCTGTCAAAAAAATGTATTTTTGATTGTCACTGCAGCACAGACTGCTTTGATGATATGTTTCAGTCATATTCACTATTAACTCTCCACACACATTTCCTCCTGCTGTGACTGTCAATGAGACTTTCAAGTGGAACGTGCTACATACTTGGAATACTTGTAACAGCTCTATACTTGCAGTTCTCTTGCAGGAGAGCTGGAGAAAGACTTAGTTCAACAGACTTATGTAATCAATGATACTTAAGAAACAGTTGTATAGTATGTCTGTTAAAAGATTTTGAGGCTTACTTTTCTCAGCTTAGCCATAATGTCTATTGGATAAGCTGCAGTTCTGTATTTTAAACAGAAGGTATTCGTTTTCTTTTCTGAAGACATTATTGTACTGTTGCACTGCTTTTTTTTTTTTTTTTTTAAGAACTTAGGCACTCTTCAGCTGAATTAGCAAGCAGTTTCCAGGTATTAGCTTGCCAAGCAAATCATAAATTATGCTTAAGGGAAAACCCATTACTGAGATTTGATCATTTATTGCCCAACAAATGTATATTACAAGTACAGTGAAACATTTATAAGGTTACTGAAAGTACAGTAATTAATAAAGCAGAGGCAAAGACAAACAGCAGTGTATTTGATATTTAAGAGTTCACTGGTGATATATTGTGGAAGATGTTAAATATACTTTAAAAATACTACCTTTCTCCACTGCCCACAAAGCCCCAGATTTGCATTAGTTCATACTGGAGAATAACCAAATGCATTTATTAGGAAGTATTCATTAATAAAACATCAGATTAATTACAAGAAAACCCCCTTTTTTAAAAATTAAAATAATAGCAAAAATTATTCACATCACAAAGGTCAGATTAAACATCTCAGGTGGTATTTTTTGATTGCAGCTATGACCACATCCTTCTTACAAGATATAAAGTGTCTAGTCATATTTCATACATATTCACCGTGTAGAAGTAGCCCTTGTATATTTTGCAAGTTCTAAAATTAGGTAATATTGGAAATGCTCTCATCCTCCGTTTCTTTTTCATGTCATTCACATGTTCTGAGTTCATGAAGGTGGTTTGTATGAAAACATTGGCGTACATCACAACCAATTATTGTACTAAGACCATAACATATCTGTTCTTGCCTGTACAAATAAAAAAGTATTTAAGCATAGATCAAATATTTTTTATAAAGGTGATATATGAAACATATTGAATATCCATGTATCTACTGATTGTTTCTAAATATTTAAGAAACTGCAGTGATAGAAATTGAATGCAAGGCCCATTTTGTTTAAAATGCACTGTTAAAGTGTGATACCCAATTACAAAAGCAGAGTGCAGTAATTGACAGTCTAAGTTCTCAAGAAAGTCAATCTCTGAATGAACTTCTACACAAAATAAGAAAACATGGCTGCTGCCAGGGACAAAGTCTATCTGAAGGCTCAGGCAAGACTTTGACTATATTTTCCCATTTCTAACTGACTAGATTAGTCAGCTGGAAAACAAAGAAGAAACAGGGTAGGAGATCAGCAGGTGACAGCTGCAAATGGGCCTTAAATGAGGAGTCACAGAGACTGGCCCAGAGCCATGTCATCAGTGCATACCTACTGTCTAATGTACAAAGCAATAGACACCAAAACCAGTAGTTCTTCAGTTGCGAACACATGTCTGCTGGTGTCCCACACTGTGTCAAGTCAAAGCTTGAGCTGCAGCAAAGGTATGCTAAGATCAGCCGTCCAGCTGTTAGCCTGAGTATCCTGGGCACCCAATGCTGGGTCGTGCTGGGCTGGGCTGCAGCTCTGATTGATGTGGGTATCAAGTGTGTAAATGCATCTCAGAACACAAATGGTAGAAGAGGATTTGCGATTCACTGTCTGTACCCATCATACTTAGGAAATTCACGTTTGATCATTTGTCATGGAGCAGTGCTGTTCTGCCCATGTGGACATATCACCAACACTCTCCATGACAGCAACAAAGATTTCATAAAATTATTACATGCTCCAGAAGAAAATATGTGATATTATTTCTCCATGTGGCAGAAGACCTGCCTGTGTTTAAAAAGAAGCAGTTTTTTTAAAAGGAACATAGATTGACTTGAGGCAGATTTATTGCAGTAAATATAAGAAAAGTCTGTAAACACTAGAGACAAAGAAGGGTTTTTCTCCATTTTGCACAAAACAAAGTTAGTACAATTACTGATTCATATGAAACCACCTGGAAGTAGCTTCTAACTATGTGAATGTTAAATGTGATACAAATCATTCTATTGTGTACAGGACTCTAGGAAAACCATTGCAAGAAAAGTCAAACATACCCTAAGTATCAGCAGAGGACAGTAATATCTAAGAACTCATTCTTGATACCACAAGGAATTGAATACATATTCTGTACAATATAGGGAAAATAATCACAGTCTCAGTTTTATAGTCTATGAAAAACAAATAATATCTTCAGGCTTGCTGTACCGGTAGAGGTTTCAGTAAATGTCCTCCAGTTCCCATTTCAGTGCTTTACGTCAGTGTAAATGGTTAAAAGGGGAGAACGAGGATGAAGTCCAATTACGGCTAAAGGCAGGAAGTTATACATAAAAGTTCACTAGAAATGCACAACTGACACAAGAGAGAAGAGTATGGCAGACGGTGAATAAAATCCCTCTTCACATAGTATTTTGTTTCTGAACATTATTGTTGGAAATCCAGCCAATACAACTGTTTATCAAAACTGTGCAGTAACTGTAAGAGAAGACAAGTGTGATAATTATGAATGTGCTTGTTTGTGACACTTCAAAGGAGGAGCAGAGCACTGACACTTTGTCAAGAATGACTACTGCACAACGCTGCCCAGGATCAGGTCTTCTTTCAGATTAGTAAAGGCAAGCATCTGGGAAAGTTAACGTGAACTGTACTTTCTATAAAGAGAGAAGAGAAGCAAACTCTTCTTTCACACTGTGGTGTTTGGCTCATAAGCAATTCTTGGTTTGCCAGTAGTAACAAGCATAAATGTAGAGTCAATATTGTAAAGAAGGAAGAAGTGAACGCTGACATGTTTACAGCATCCAGGCTGTATTTGAAGGGCTTGGGTGTGTTCCAGGAAAACAAACTATCAAAGTGAATTCAAATGTTATATTAGTAGGAAAGTACTGAGGAAGATAATGGTGACATTACAAAGCAAACTAAGAAGACAGCTAACCTGTGTTGGTGAATAGCAAGTTAGAGAGAAAGGGTGAGAACATATAAATTGCAGAGACTCAATGGTGATTGCCGATAGATCTAAAAGGACTGAGATAAAAGCATGTTTGAATCCTTGAAATCTAACTGTGGCTACAAGGCAGGAACAGTCTTGACTATATAACACTGAAGAAAAAAAATGCAATAGAGAACGGAAAATTATTTATAACTTTATGCATTAGCAGTGTTTTCAGTAATTCTACTAGTCAAAAAAGCAAAAGCAGGAAGGAATTTGTAACTGTAGACTTTTGACAAGTTTTTTAGAAAAGTCAAGTTTCTGGACAGCCATTTGGTGTGCAGGAAACAGACATATATCCTAGTGCATAACTTTCAAGAAATTTACATTAGCTCATCTTAGACCAAGATAGTCAATATAGGAGAAAATCTTTCAAAATATTTAATGTTTTAGTCACATTTTGACATAACAAAATTTGCAGTCAGATGTTATATATAAAAAACATCTCAAAGTAATTTTGGCAGCAAGTTATATATTTTTGCAAAGATCTTTTGAAATAGTTAACACTCTGGAGAAATTTTATAACTAAAATGCTGCACTGCAGTCATTAGTAACATCATTCCAGCCTTTTCTGAAGATAAGTATAGCAGTTTAAAAAAAAAAAATCAGTGCACGAGAAAGTATAGGAGATGATGATATTTCCTTGCTTTTAAGTAGTCAAATACAAAGGAGTTTTTGGTTTGTTTTGTGTAACAGTGGATTCAGATATCATAGGATCAACATTTGAGTGAAAGTTTCTAATAGTTCAAGCCATGCCTTCACTGGTATTTTACAAATAGGCTGCTTATTTCCCAGTGCTTGTGATGCATATGCAACATAGGTAGCCCAAGAACATAATCCTGCAAAAGAAAGAAAAATTTCATACTTTCTTTTTTATAAGAAAGATATGAATGAAGAAATTAATTGCAAGTCAACTGGGGCCACTTTTAAAAACACTTTGATATGCAATGCTCTACCAGCAATATAGAGAAACCAAGTTACCACTACAGAAATACCAAATGAAAACTGGATACAAGCCATGAAAGTCTTCAAAAGAAACAGATGTCTTTCTCAGAGCATATTTGCATTATGGAAAAGATTTGAGCATGAAAGCCAGATCATAAAGAAGGTATGCGTGAACAGGGTGAACTCATTGCAGTATATTCCATGTCACCATGACTAACAGGTGATCTTCTATTCACCTTGATGTGTACCACTGTAATAGAGAGCAGACATTGGCCCTGTGACACTTCAGTCACAACAAATACTAAGACATTGCAGAGATTGAGACACACCACATCTTAATATATTGTCCCTTGACAATATTTTAAAACAGTTGCTTTAGTAGAGTTTCATAGAAGAGAAGTAAATGAGCCACCCCAGTGGGCTGATCTTCCACTTCACTTTCATAGAGACTTTGTCCATTGAGGAGACATGTGCATTTTTCATATATGACATTAAGCCACTTCTGTAAACTGAATGAAAAGCGTAAAGAGTTAGCAGGTGAGGGGCTGTTACTTGGCTCAAGATAGAAATGAATAGGGAGATGTATCCCAACACACTATTTGCTGCTGTTCTCTAAAACCTCTCCATGCTTTTTTCTCTCTGTAGCACTAAGAATGTCCTGGATTCCACTTCGAAGTTCTGTCATCCTATTCAAGTGAAACATATTGTTTCAGTGCTATCTGTACCATGCTATCAGGAATTAGTAAGATGTACATTAAAACTCCCTAAAACTGTGTTCTTTGTTGTCCCACATCAAAGGCTGTAGCATAAATAATCACTTTAGTTGCTTTATATATTTGCTTAATTAATCCATTAATAGTTTGGGATTTAATATTAAACAAAGCCATCATTTAATTTCTACTCTCCACTCCAGAGGTGACCTCAGATCATGGGTTTTCCCCAGTGTATGCAGGATTTTCCATAAGCCTTCATTACTTTCCTTTGCTTTCAACTTCACTCTACTGTCATGTCATTAAAATAATGCCTGCTTGCCAGGTTCACTATGTCATCTTCCGGGATTGTTCTGTATCATATCACCTCACGCTGTGTCTCTGAATTTAACCCACCATAAGGCAGCAGTTTGGCAACATCTTTATAGGACTGATTTGCAAGAATGCAAAATTTTCAGCAAGGGTGAAGGGACAAAATGTCTACAATAATGATATTAATTATCTCACTAATGTATTTATTAGTCAGTATGTAAAGCAGAAATGAGAATTGATTTATCTGTCATTATCACTTCCCACATCAGCCTGGTTTTACTGCGAAGCAAAGTGTCAGATTTGCTAAAGGAAACCAGTGCTACTGAGCAGGAATGATGTACAGCTCTCTCACTTCCTCTCCAGTATATTTTTTTACAAATCAACATGGTACTCAAGAACTTGATGGGCCCAGAAGGAAAAATGCAGGATAACAAAGGTAAATTTTCAAGACCATGTGTATGATATGGGAGACTAATTACCTCCCAGAAAATGTAGGTACTTCTGAAAAAGTTCACTCTATATTCATACTATTTTTGCATGCCAAAGTAGCCAGGATTACTCTATGAAAACTTGTGTTCCACCTCTTTTTTTTTTTTTTTCCTGCATCTAGGAGTCAAATGCATTGACTAGGGTTCCTGGAAGGATATATACTACTATCTCTGATACCTGATGTTTGTTCTCTGATTTTCAGCTTATAAATATCCCTGAAATTGCTGCTTACATTCTCTTTCTCTGGGGAATAAAGCTAGAAAGAACTAAAAAACACTCAAAAAGATTTATTCTGAAGTAGTTAGTTTAAAATTATCTATTGTCTTGTAAAAAATATTTCTTAGTCTCAGAAGGTTAACGGTGTCATACTAAACTGAGGCAGAGTGATTGTATCAATATTAATAAGCTCAACTGAAGTGCCACTGGCTCCAACACAGTTTTGACACCATGAAACCTGAATAGTAAAATAAAAACTAATTTTAAAAATAATTTACCTCCTGGAGATCTTAAAATGGATTTTAGTAATGAAAACCGAACATGTATTTTTCCTGATAGGTGAAGCAAACAAGACTGTGGAAGCATGTATGTGATCATAAGGGCAAAACAAATTATCCAATCAGCTGGTCTACCCAATTAGAAGTAATTTTGAACATTGTCCATCAGTGTTTATACACAAGGGTTTTCAACTGCAGCATAAGCAAAACAAAACATAAATTGTTTTTATAGCAAGATGGTCATTAACAATTGTACTCACCAGAACTGTTCTCCAATGACCAAGGATATTGCCTAAATCCATAAAAGAAAATAGCTCTAATTTTTTCAGCTGGTGGATAAGTAAGAATAACAATTCAGTGAACTCTGTAGAAGCACCCAGTAAAGATCCTCAACCTGACTTTGCCTGCACAGAGTACTAATTAAGCCATAGGTAGAAACATCCACCTGCACAGAGGTATTTTTTAAATTTTGACTTCACTTACTTTGCTTGTATGTTAGTCAGGGAATTTCAGGGAACTGAACCAGGCAATCTATCAGAAATTCATTAAAGGTCATAAGAGCAAGATCTACTGACTTCTAAGTATTAGGTTATGTAAGTGGCTTCTGCATAAGAAGGAAATAAAGCTCACACAAGTATCATAAAATATATACTTTATACTGAATATAATATATTTCCACAATGTACATTGTTTTAAATCCACAAAATCATAGTAAGTGGGATAAATTCCCAAACAGTAGCCAAAGTTTCAGGGCTTGTTTTTTATAATTGCTTGTATATCTGAAGTTAAATATTTAAATCCCCATTAGAATCTTAGAGTTAAAATGGTTTCCACTGCAGGAGGCCAAAGCCCCTTTTTAAGACAGTTTTTACACTCGAGAACAAAGTAAAAGGAATCGTGTAGAGACTAAATATCCAACTTGGCAAGATACAGATTGAATGAGTAGTCTGCAAAATAGGGAGGGAATTGGCTAACAGGCTGTACTCAGATCTTGATCAATGGTTTTTATTCAGACTGACAGGCTGTTATAAGTGGTGTCCCCCAGGGATCAATACTGGTCCCCACACTGCTCAGCTTCTTCTCTGGATACTGGGATTAGAAGCACCCTTACCAGGTTTACTGATGACACCAAACTGGGTGGTGAGGTGGACATGTCAGAAGGGAGACGCGCAGAGAGATCTGGGCATGCAGAGAGACCTAGCCTATCAAGAACTGTATGAAGTTTAACAAAGACAAGTGAAAAGTCCTGTACCTGGGATGACATAACAAAGAAGCCAGTACAAGGTAGGGCTGTGAGGCTGGGGAATAGCCTTGCTGAAGGGGACCTAGAAGTCCTGTTGGACAGCAAGCTGAACGTGCGTCTGAAGCGTACCACAAAGGCAAATGAGTTCTTGGGCTGCATGAACAGGGACACTGCTAGCATAGATAGAGACATGATCATCCCACTCTTTTCAGTGCTTGTCAGGCCATGCCTGGAGTACTGTGTCCAGTTCTGATCCCCATAATTCAAGAAAGTCATGGACAGACTGGAGAGAGTCCGAAGGAGGGCCACAAAGAGCTGGAGAACCCATCTTTTGAGGAAAGACTGAAGGAGTTAAGTCTTTTCTCCCTGGAAAATAGAAGACTCATGTGGGACTTCATCACAGTATTCCAGAGCAGCTGCACAGGGGACAAAGGCTTTCCCTTCATAAGGATCTACATGGAGAAGATATGGGGCAATAGATATAAGATACACTGGAAGAGGTTTCATCTCAATATAAGAAAGATGTTGTTTACAGTAAGAACAATAATTCACTAGAACAACCTCCCTAGGGATCTGGCAGAGTCTTTGTCACTTCCAGTTTTCCAGATGTAACTGGACAAGNGGTCTACCCAATTAGAAGTAATTTTGAACATTGTCCATCAGTGTTTATACACAAGGGTTTTCAACTGCAGCATAAGCAAAACAAAACATAAATTGTTTTTATAGCAAGATGGTCATTAACAATTGTACTCACCAGAACTGTTCTCCAATGACCAAGGATATTGCCTAAATCCATAAAAGAAAATAGCTCTAATTTTTTCAGCTGGTGGATAAGTAAGAATAACAATTCAGTGAACTCTGTAGAAGCACCCAGTAAAGATCCTCAACCTGACTTTGCCTGCACAGAGTACTAATTAAGCCATAGGTAGAAACATCCACCTGCACAGAGGTATTTTTTAAATTTTGACTTCACTTACTTTGCTTGTATGTTAGTCAGGGAATTTCAGGGAACTGAACCAGGCAATCTATCAGAAATTCATTAAAGGTCATAAGAGCAAGATCTACTGACTTCTAAGTATTAGGTTATGTAAGTGGCTTCTGCATAAGAAGGAAATAAAGCTCACACAAGTATCATAAAATATATACTTTATACTGAATATAATATATTTCCACAATGTACATTGTTTTAAATCCACAAAATCATAGTAAGTGGGATAAATTCCCAAACAGTAGCCAAAGTTTCAGGGCTTGTTTTTTATAATTGCTTGTATATCTGAAGTTAAATATTTAAATCCCCATTAGAATCTTAGAGTTAAAATGGTTTCCACTGCAGGAGGCCAAAGCCCCTTTTTAAGACAGTTTTTACACTCGAGAACAAAGTAAAAGGAATCGTGTAGAGACTAAATATCCAACTTGGCAAGATACAGATTGAATGAGTAGTCTGCAAAATAGGGAGGGAATTGGCTAACAGGCTGTACTCAGATCTTGATCAATGGTTTTTATTCAGACTGACAGGCTGTTATAAGTGGTGTCCCCCAGGGATCAATACTGGTCCCCACACTGCTCAGCTTCTTCTCTGGATACTGGGATTAGAAGCACCCTTACCAGGTTTACTGATGACACCAAACTGGGTGGTGAGGTGGACATGTCAGAAGGGAGACGCGCAGAGAGATCTGGGCATGCAGAGAGACCTAGCCTATCAAGAACTGTATGAAGTTTAACAAAGACAAGTGAAAAGTCCTGTACCTGGGATGACATAACAAAGAAGCCAGTACAAGGTAGGGCTGTGAGGCTGGGGAATAGCCTTGCTGAAGGGGACCTAGAAGTCCTGTTGGACAGCAAGCTGAACGTGCGTCTGAAGCGTACCACAAAGGCAAATGAGTTCTTGGGCTGCATGAACAGGGACACTGCTAGCATAGATAGAGACATGATCATCCCACTCTTTTCAGTGCTTGTCAGGCCATGCCTGGAGTACTGTGTCCAGTTCTGATCCCCATAATTCAAGAAAGTCATGGACAGACTGGAGAGAGTCCGAAGGAGGGCCACAAAGAGCTGGAGAACCCATCTTTTGAGGAAAGACTGAAGGAGTTAAGTCTTTTCTCCCTGGAAAATAGAAGACTCATGTGGGACTTCATCACAGTATTCCAGAGCAGCTGCACAGGGGACAAAGGCTTTCCCTTCATAAGGATCTACATGGAGAAGATATGGGGCAATAGATATAAGATACACTGGAAGAGGTTTCATCTCAATATAAGAAAGATGTTGTTTACAGTAAGAACAATAATTCACTAGAACAACCTCCCTAGGGATCTGGCAGAGTCTTTGTCACTTCCAGTTTTCCAGATGTAATTGGACAAGGTGCTGAATAGTCTAATACAGGCTCCCTTTCCTATGAAAGGCTGGACAAAAAGATCTTCTGAGGTCCCTTTCAACCTGGACTATTCTATGATTCTATGATTTTATGAACCTTTCATGACTGGAATTGAAAATTTTTGTCCACGTGGCTTCCTGTCAGGTAGTCATTAAGTAAAATATGCAAATTAAAGACATATGAAAGAAAGAAGCAATTGTCCTATCTTTAGATCATTTGGACTGGTATAAAATGGAAGAGATCCTTACACATTGTGNAGGGAACTGAACCAGGCAATCTATCAGAAATTCATTAAAGGTCATAAGAGCAAGATCTACTGACTTCTAAGTATTAGGTTATGTAAGTGGCTTCTGCATAAGAAGGAAATAAAGCTCACACAAGTATCATAAAATATATACTTTATACTGAATATAATATATTTCCACAATGTACATTGTTTTAAATCCACAAAATCATAGTAAGTGGGATAAATTCCCAAACAGTAGCCAAAGTTTCAGGGCTTGTTTTTTATAATTGCTTGTATATCTGAAGTTAAATATTTAAATCCCCATTAGAATCTTAGAGTTAAAATGGTTTCCACTGCAGGAGGCCAAAGCCCCTTTTTAAGACAGTTTTTACACTCGAGAACAAAGTAAAAGGAATCGTGTAGAGACTAAATATCCAACTTGGCAAGATACAGATTGAATGAGTAGTCTGCAAAATAGGGAGGGAATTGGCTAACAGGCTGTACTCAGATCTTGATCAATGGTTTTTATTCAGACTGACAGGCTGTTATAAGTGGTGTCCCCCAGGGATCAATACTGGTCCCCACACTGCTCAGCTTCTTCTCTGGATACTGGGATTAGAAGCACCCTTACCAGGTTTACTGATGACACCAAACTGGGTGGTGAGGTGGACATGTCAGAAGGGAGACGCGCAGAGAGATCTGGGCATGCAGAGAGACCTAGCCTATCAAGAACTGTATGAAGTTTAACAAAGACAAGTGAAAAGTCCTGTACCTGGGATGACATAACAAAGAAGCCAGTACAAGGTAGGGCTGTGAGGCTGGGGAATAGCCTTGCTGAAGGGGACCTAGAAGTCCTGTTGGACAGCAAGCTGAACGTGCGTCTGAAGCGTACCACAAAGGCAAATGAGTTCTTGGGCTGCATGAACAGGGACACTGCTAGCATAGATAGAGACATGATCATCCCACTCTTTTCAGTGCTTGTCAGGCCATGCCTGGAGTACTGTGTCCAGTTCTGATCCCCATAATTCAAGAAAGTCATGGACAGACTGGAGAGAGTCCGAAGGAGGGCCACAAAGAGCTGGGGAACCCATCTTTTGAGGAAAGACTGAAGGAGTTAAGTCTTTTCTCCCTGGAAAATAGAAGACTCATGTGGGACTTCATCACAGTATACCAGAGCAGCTGCACAGGGGACAAAGGCTTTCCCTTCATAAGGATCTACATGGAGAAGATATGGGGCAATAGATATAAGATACACTGGAAGAGGTTTCATCTCAATATAAGAAAGATGTTGTTTACAGTAAGAACAATAATTCACTAGAACAACCTCCCTAGGGATCTGGCAGAGTCTTTGTCACTTCCAGTTTTCCAGATGTAATTGGACAAGGTGCTGAATAGTCTAATACAGGCTCCCTTTCCTATGAAAGGCTGGACAAAAAGATCTTCTGAGGTCCCTTTCAACCTGGACTATTCTATGATTCTATGATTTTATGAACCTTTCATGACTGGAATTGAAAATTTTTGTCCACGTGGCTTCCTGTCAGGTAGTCATTAAGTAAAATATGCAAATTAAAGACATATGAAAGAAAGAAGCAATTGTCCTATCTTTAGATCATTTGGACTGGTATAAAATGGAAGAGATCCTTACACATTGTGAGATGCCTGTCTCAGTTAGGAAGCCATAACTGGTGGCCCAGAGGTGACAAAGAACAACTTTCTGAACAATCTCTCCACTTCCACTGAATGTGTGACCACTTCTCAGCAGCTTCAAAACAAACTTGAACAGGCTATTCTAAAGGAGGGCTTTGTACTGAAGCAGACTGGTCACACCTTTACATGGCCCAGGGCAACCAGTTTTCATTTGCTCGCATCTACTCATCACCTGTCCATGCAAAGGTTCTTTTCCATCACATCTCTAGATTAGATTTCTGATCTATCTTTATTATGCCCACATCACAGGAGTCAAGTTAGCTCAGTAGCAAGTTAGCAGGTTAGCTTTGGAGCTTAAATACTAGTCCAATCCTTTTCTGTTAGTGAAGTGCTAGGGCCTGAGCAGGCCCTGAATTAAAGTTAGCATATGGATGAATCTCACAACTGGACAGTACAACTCAAACCGCAGAGGATTTTTCTCTGTTGGAAAACTAGTTGATTGTCTGTGAGAACAGACACAGCTAGCCTGATAAAAGGATGAACTGAACCCAAAGCAGGTAAAGGTACCTCCTCCTTGTTCTTTCCCAGGTCTGGCCAACCTTGGATGGAATCCAAGGAGGAGGAAAAATAGCAGATGTCCCACGGCTGAAGTTTTTTTTTGAGGTTGCTTATGCAACCTGAGTTGTTTATTCAGTAGTATAAAAGCTGGTTCCACTTCCAGAGATGTTGAAAGCCATTCTGTGGGTGGAGACACCATGTAGGAATTTCCCCCATCATCGAGAAAGCCCCCGACTGCTCACTGCAACCAGGGTTCCCCAGAGACAGCAGGACAGAGGGAGATATTGGAAGAGATACTGGAAGAGACGTTGGAAGAGACACTGAAAGAGACAAAGGTAATGGATCTAATTGTCTACCCCTTTGGAATAGGGCGCAGCGTGGTCATGTATCTTCTTGGTGTTTATCGTATTATGTTGATTCACCTCTCTGGCATTTGCCAGGGAGGCCTGTGCATGGCCATGATAATATATGGCGTGTGGTTGATTTCTCCACCCATCGTCGAATTTGTTGCCTGGATTCTTTTCCCTTCCATTATTGAGTTTGTACTGAAGTCTATTTTCCCTTTCATGATGTTGTGGTTTAAGGTTTGAGGAGGAGGAGGGACAGGTAGAGCGACTATTCCCTTCCTGCCACACTCTATAAAAAGACACAGGAAGTTCCACTTGCCCCTTCCTCACTGGGATTGCTGCTGAGACTGCACCTGTGGCTACAACTCCACGTGGCTCTGGAGGAATCCATCAACATCCGAGGATCAGTGTTGTATATATTTGTATATATATCTTCCCTTGATACCTTTGTATATTCCTCTTCCTTTAATATCCCTTTTGTTGTTCCCTGTTAAAAGTTGTAATCTTGATTTTAAACTTTGTGTGAGGCTTTTCTTCCTCCCCTGGGAGGTAAGGAGGGGGTTGGAGGGGAAAGGGAGGGAAACAAATTCTGTTCCATGGGGGATCGCCCTGAGCCTTAAACGGAGACAGAAAATTGGCACCCAATGTGGGGCACGAACATAAGAGATTTTTCTTGATTTAAAAAACCTAGAAAAGTTGGAAATTAGGATGGAATGTCTTTGCTGAGGTTTATAATGTATTATACATTTGTGCACCTCCTTTCTAGTCATCTGGCCTCCCTGGTTTCATACCATTTGCTATGGATGGTTATTAGTGCTGCAATAACATAGGCTAAATCTTTGCCAGGACGCTTTATGTCTCAGCTTTTAGACACATTCACCACGAGAAACTCCTCTGCTCCTGTCTCTGATGAATGTTACATCCCAGAGCTGGAGTGTCCCTGGAGAGGGTGGCATCATGTGGCATTTCTTCTATCTCTGTGCCTGAATGTGTTCTCGATGCTCCTGTTTGCGTATCTAGCTGTTCAGGCTTTGCATGGAGACGCAGTCGCTTTAAAAGCTGCGGCTACTTTAAGAGCCCCAGCTGCAGCAACGGCCCCAGGCCCCACCCCAGCTGCTCCGGCCCCAGGCCCTGACCTGGCCGCTCCGGCTGAGCCGCTGCGGGCAGGGAGCGGTGCAGCCAACAAAGGAACAGCCTCCCCTCCCCTGCCTGGTCAAACGGCCCAGCTCATCCCGATCATCACCCACAAGAAGT
>VYZX01002914.1:303566-354750 GCA_013401335.1 Brachypteracias leptosomus | reverse complement strand
TAACATTCTGTAATTCTGTGATACTGGAGGCATCTGCATATGTGATGAAGCATAAGATAGTCTCCAGTGCTTGATCCAAGTTCAATCTGTATAGAGCCAGGTCGAGTACTTCTGTGTGGAGCTGCTGCAATGAAAGCCCTGGCAAGGGCTAGGCAGCAGTGGTCCTCCTAAATGTAAGTTCTTTGCACTGTACTCCCAGTGTTTTCTCTGGGCGGTTGGCAGCATGATGCTGCAGTGGAACAGGCTCTGTACATTTGTATGGTGCTTCATATTCACCCTCACAGACCTTTGGGACTGCAGGGGACTGGAGTGGCCAGTGGCTTTACTAGAACTAATTCAAATCCTGCAGGGCTGGAACTGAAAGCTAATGAGTCCTATCAGACCCAGACTGGCTCCATAGAGTCAGATAAATGTCTTTGCAACTTGTGCCCATATCACCAATTCTTTCTGTTAACCCAGTTATCTGAACCCACCATTATCCCGGACGACTGAGAGTTAGTCTTTAAAGTAATAATCTCTATGTCATGACATTTGCAAGATGGTTTTAGATTTAACATAAGAAATTATGTGAAATAGCAATTGCTCATTTAAAGTTTTTAATCAGATTCACTTTAGACTTTTGTAATGAGATAACATTTACCTTTGGCCACTACTGACCTGGAGCAGATCCAGCCCAATGACCTACATGGGAAAGCATCTATATCTTCTACTGAGCATTTGAGCCAGATGTTCCCCAGCGAGATGGATTTACAGTCCTTAATCCTGGAAATAAATCCAGAAAAGCAGTTTTATGACCAATCTGGTACTTGTTGAAGTCTGTGAGGTTTATATGAGAAGTAGCAGGGACCTCAGTCAGGACTTTCATGAAGAATAGTTTACATATGTCATGTAAATTCAGAATACTGCAGGACACTGTATGATCCAATTTTCAGGCATGGGAAATCAGGACTATGTACTGCAGTATTAAAGTCTTATCTTTACCATTTGTATCTTAATACAAGCTTAAATTTACCCTGCCTGGCCTAGTTCACAAGTTAATTTTGGTTTCTAGTCAGAAACTTGCTCCATTTGCTTTTATGGATAAGGTAACTGAGCCACGATCTCCTCCTGTCCTGTCCTGTCCTGTCCTGTCCTGTCCTGTCCTCTCCTCTCCTCTCCTCTCCTCTCCTCTCCTCTCCTCGTTTTCTTAAGTTCAGTGGGAAAATAACTTCATTCCAGATTCTCAGCAGTTACAATCATAATATCTTTTTTTTTTCTAATTTATGAGATACTATTAAACTAATGCTACTTGCATTAATCTAACATCACTTAGATTCCCTGTATTCCTTTGAGAAGACAAGAGAAAAATTTTAAATAAGAATCATTCTGTCATCACTATATTTTTCCTCATATGCATAGACATGAATTTCAAGATCTGAAAGGATCCTCCAAAGCCTGTTACAGAGGGAGAGAGAGAAATCTTTCTGCAGTGGGATTCACCCACATCAGTGACCTGTGCCATTTCTTCATGTTAAGGTGTTTGCAGATTATTTCCAGTCGAAACTTTGTGACCAGATTTAGGTCTCCTTCTTCATTTTCCTTATAGATTAACATTTCCTATTTCTTTTTCTTTTTTTTCTTATGGCCCTGAGTTAGTTCCAGTATGCCTTAGAAACAAATACACATTTAGTCCCCATCACTTCTCTCAATCAAAATCATGTAGGAATTACATAGTGAGAGAGGTAACTATGGTTATAAAGAGTCTTGTCTCTCTGAAAGAAGGAATCTTCCACAGCTTTCAGTACAATTGTATTGAAAGAGACCTTGTCTTTTGTATCCATACTCTATTGACTCCAAATTATAATCATGTTACATGTTTTTCTCTCCATTGCCCCTTCTGTAACACCGTGCCAGAGCTACTGCCATCTAATTGTTACCAATTTTGTAACCTAGAATTTTCATGACCAATATTTACAATTTTTTCTTATTGTTGGGACACGATGCTTTTTTAACCTAAACAGCTTCTTTTTCTTCTCATTTTCTCCACCTGAATCATTATTTTCATCTCTCCTATTCAAGGGGATTGATGGTTTCTTGTATCAAATAATGCACATTCTATCATGTTGATGTTTATAGCTTTCTGCAGTAAGACAGCTATGGATGAAATGCCAGGACTTCAGTGTCATTGCAAGGGAATGGTTCTGAAATATTGTGGACTTCTGTATTAGGTACACACCCCTGTCTCTGTGCAGTCCAAAAATTCACTGTCTTTAACATCTTCATCCCCAAACAACCCTCATGTTCTCACAATAGGTGACAAAATGTGTTGTCCCCACATTGCAGATGAGAAAGCAAGGTGAAGTCTCAAGCCACAGAGGGAATCCCTGATAGACCAGGCAGCCTTGGCACACAAAGGCCCTGGCTGCTGAAATATCCTCCCTCCCTTCTGAAGTTTTCATAGTTGCTTAAGGGATTTGATTCTCAGTCCTCATTAAATTAAATGGGATGAGGGCATCCAGACATCTGAAGTTGCTCTGAAAATCTCAGCTGTAAAAGACAGCTTATTAGGCCATTTTCCCCATATCTTACAAGCAGAAAAAGAAGATCCATTGTGAGTGAAAGAGAGACACTAGTACATCATCATAAATAAGAGAAATGGCAACTACTCTGTAATTCAATTTTAAGTTCATATTAAATTTAATAATGCATACACTTTAACTTCATTTTGCTCTTATTAAGAGAAAAGAAATTGGCCTAGGCAAGCAAGCAAATAATTAAATAGAAATATTAAGAAATGCATGAACAGTATGGAGCTTAAATGTGTATCACTTTTATGGTGGCAGATGTGATTTAGAATCTGAGTCCCTAAAAATGAAGCATTCTTCAAGCTTTTGGAAGCTCTCTAGGAATTCTAGCATCAGAAATGAGCTTTCATAGTGCCAATATCTCTAGAGACACAAGATTGCTTATCATTTCAGGGTCCCCAGCATGGGCTATATTAAACACAGGAACACTGAGGGAAAGTCCACATAAGTGACAGCAGAGCACTGCCATTACATGAGCTGCCTTTAAATTAGCTACCTGGGATATCTGCACTCTGCTTCTTAGCAGGCTAAGGGGAGACATGCTGTGTTCCTGCAAGCACAGGTAGCTGAAGTAGCAAATGTAAAACACAACAAAAATCACTGCAGTGCCCTGCAGTGATTGCCCAACGGACTAGCCCTGCCCAAACAGATGAGGACCAACGTTTAGGTTCTGAAAATAGAGATGTCACAAAAACCACTGGGCCAAATTCCAGTGCTCTCTAAGGGCCTCCATGCTACGAGAAATTTGCCTGAAGAGCTTGAATTGAAGCCAGTAGAGCTGATTTCAGCCAGTTTTGTCTTTATAAATACATCCAAACCTGACCTCTTTGAGACCTCCTCACATTCACTGCCCAAAGATTTGCCAAACTCCACAGATCTCTTTTTCCACAGAGATATTCCTACTTCAGCCAGAAAGTTTTCCGTCCCCACACTGGATGGAGAGAACAGACAAGAAAAGGACAAGGCACATTTAAATACACAGAAACACCTACTTAATTTGACTGACCTCTCACTTATATCCCTGTTTAAAGCTTTCTTATTCTTTCAAAGAAATCCACTTTCAGTAAATAAACATTATCTGGATGTTTCAGATCAAATCACTGTAAAAAAAAACCCAACACAAAATATAAGTCTTGACGTTGAAATGGCCAGAATTATCCTATTAAGGAGGACTCAACAATACTTCTTTAATAGGTCTAAGTCATATTTTATATTTAGAGCACAAGAAGTGCTATTGCAAGGCCAGGCAGACGGGCAAGCTAGAGAAGAGGAAACCTTAATTTCTTCAGTGTTATCTCTGCAAAAGCTCTTCACCTTGATGGCTGAAATAAGCTTTACAGTATCAAGATTCCTCTCTATTTCCTTTTCTCTGCTGAGGAACTTTACATCATACACCCTTTCTACCCGTTGTCTTCAAGTCCATGTGGGAAAGGACATCCTTTTGGAACTTCCCCAAAACCATAACTCTTTATGCTTTAGAATAATTTCAATTCTGCTTCAGTTCTTCTGCCAGTGACCCTAGTACACAATCACTTGGGCTTAGCTATCTAAGCTTTACCTTTGAGTCTTGTTTTCCTAAGCATCATTATTTGTAGACATGTCCATGCTCATTTGTATCTGGAGGCATACCTTTGCAATGTAGAAGGACTAGGAGGTTTTATTTTAAATGCCAAGGAACAGGAGCACCAGAAATGAGTAACTACTACTGGCTTTTAGTGTTGCTATTGGGTGAGATACAGTGATTAAAGGCAGCCAATACAAATACCAAAAGCAAGTCAGGCAAAACAAACATGTAAAGAAGCCCAACTTACTTGATGCTTTTAGGGAGTCTCCGTAGCAGACAGGGAAGAGTGAAAGTATTGATCAAACTAAATGCTGCACAAAGGAGAAGAAAAACGATGTGAGGTCAGAGCATTGAAAGTGAAATACGTGGCTGTGTGAAAGACATGCTTAGCAAGAGGGCTAGCAAAGGTGCAGAGCTTTTAACAAAGATGGAGCTGAGAAGCTGCAGTGCTGCACAGGCTCATTGCAGACCAGGCTGTACCCTATATTGTGTTGCTCAGCTGGAACATGAATTAGGTTTCAAAAGAAAATATGTGTCATATTTGCTAATGACAGCAGCAAGCAGCAGGCTAACCACTGACAAAGGGGTGAGCCTAGTTTTGAAGTGTCAAGGCAGAAGTGACAGCAGGGGCCAGACAAATGATCTGTGAGATTGGTGTTGTAACTATAGGTGAAGTTAAAAGACTTCTCACCCCTTAATTCTGCTGGGTAGGATGCTACTGCTGTTAGTAACATTGTGTGTTATTGCTGTGGGATGCCTGGTTTTCATTGGCTATTTGCTATCAAGTGCAGAGGTTCTAGGAATAAAACATAATCCTTGATTTAGTGCCAATCTCTCCAGATCACTCGAGAGTTTCAAACAGGTGAACGTTATCCATGGAAAGACACAGCCTGAGCCTGAAATAAAACATGACATGACTTCATTTCTGACTCAGTCTTGCACTGGGGACACAACATATGAGAATGACACAAATGAAGGCAAAAGAACAAAAATATAAAGCCGTGGCTCCACATTTCACAGCCCAGCAAGCAGAACACGGGGAAATCCATTTTAGCAATCGCAGCAGGAACTGTACTTTCCTGTACTTTATCACCTCAGTGAGAAAATCAGGCCAACCTCTTCGCATTGGCAACATGCCTTGCCACCACCTAGGCCTGTGGTTGGCTCAAAATGTCAGGATATTTGAAGTGTTCCGCAGAAAAGCCAATTTTTGGATGGACATATGGTCAGATTCAAAGCTCTCTGGAACAAATGAGACTCTTACTATTTACCTAAGTGGGTTTTGAATTAAGGCAAAAAGAGCTTATTTATCCCAGTGCCATTGAAAACCTCCATTCAGAAGTTTATGGGGATTCATTGACAAAAAGGACCTGGAGAACTGGAACGCTGCTTCTTAAGGGATGCTCCTTTGTCTGACAAGAAGAGTTGAGTCTTCAGCTGTTGCTGACCTATGTTGTTATTTGGCACTGGACCTAACTTCTGGAATATATTGAAAGTAGCTTTTTATCACCAATATGAATAGTGTGTGCTTTTCCAGAAGCCCATAACTGTTCAAACTGTTACTAGCAGGGACCTACATGAACAATTTTGGGGGGTACTTTGCTTTCAAAGTGAAGCAGATGGAATGAGGTAGTTATGGAAACATCTATAGTTAGCAGAAGACAGCTAGGTGCATATGAACATGAGGAGCTAAAACTGTATAATTGAAATATTTCCCATCTTTATAGATTCACCACTACAGATCCAAAGACATGGCAATTGAGTAATGTATGTCTGCTCTGTTGGTTGAATATAATTCTTTATATACTGCGAGGCTTCTAAGTGCCAGGTCTGGTCTTTTGAGCCTAGATGCAAGTATTTATTTACTGAAGAAACTGGCAATTTCACTATTAAGGATTATTTTATTCTGTAGTTTGTGTCACTATGAATCCAGCCTTCTCCCTGAATGTTGCAATATACATTTTTAAATAGGGCAATATTTGGAAAGATTACAGCTTATTAACTTTAAAGATATTATCAAGAGACTCATGAAGACATCTTCATGAGAGAATTAATGGTATAAACATACACCACTTTTTTCTGTGTATTCTGGAGTTAGAGTCTTCATGGGAGAATTAATCAATGGTATAATCATACACCACTTTTTTTCTGTGTATTCTGATTTAGAATGAAGGACAGAAAGATTCTGATTTCACCTGTAAAACTCATACATCAGCATGTAAGTTATTGTGCCTTGAAAAAATGCAATTCTCTTTAAAAATGCACTGGAAGCAAAAAATATGGGTTTTTTGAGAGGCATTTACTTTACTTTTAATAAAAGCAACTTGCCAAAATGGAAAGTTTCTAAGAGAAAAGTATCAATAATCATCTCAGATGGCTTAAAAAAGAGATTTCCTTTCCATGATGTGCAGAGGAGCCTGTGATGACGTTTGTTGCCTCTGCATTTCTGGAAGTAGCAAGATCTGAAGTCAGTATGTCTGGTAGCTGTGCCAGTTCACAGTGACATAAATCAAAGCCTTTTTGAAGTCAGAATGGTGTATCATTTACCCATTTCTGTGCTCTTTGCAAATTTATCCCTTTCTATATTTTATCTGGTCTAAACTAACTTTACCTGTTCTGAACATACTGGTTAAATGTGAGATTGATTCACAGCACTGCAGATCTTGTTTTCCTGACTGTTAGTATTTTTCTCTCTTAGACACTGTTTTCTTTGGCTTCTCATTCACTTGTCCTGCTGTTTGTTTTCACTGGTAACAAGAAAACAGATACACTTTTGCAAGGTGCAGCTTAAATCCTTAGTTAAATCCTGTCTAAATTTACAGGGGATTTCACCAGCACAAGCCAGGAGCAGGACTAGCAGTCTGATCTACGCAGAGATTTAACATTTTTCCCACTGATTCCCTGCCCCACTGCAGTAAACAAGTGCTTTTAACAGCAAGCTCTGATCCTTCTCCTCGTCTCCTTCAGTTTGTGCTTATCCAGCAACTGCAGACTCTGATTTCCCAGATGAAATGATGAGGGCAGCCCCCTTTATCCCTACAAACCCATGGGACTGTCCAAGTCCTGATCTTGCTTCTCTGCAATGAATGCTGCAGGTAGTCATGTTACTCAGCTTTTTCTTTTCAGTTATTTTAGTAATTTCCTTAAGACCTATTTTATGCTGGGGCTAAAAGAAGAGCTATATCTGGAGGTCTTAGGCTGTGCTATAACTTTCCTCCTTCTTCCTATAAGAAGGGGTGAAAAAAGGCAGCAGTGCAGATAGCAGGGTCCTTAAATAACACAAAGAATTATTAGAATTTCTGTTCTAGATGTTAAAGGGAAATAGCATCATGGAACTAACTGTGATTCTGAAATAACAACTTGGTTTAGCAGTTAATGAAAGGCTGAGATTGCAGCATTTACACTTGTGATTTTCAGATAAACACCCTATCTTCCTCCTAACACATAGCTGGATCCACAGCCCTTTTCACACCCATGATGCTGGATAAGCTGTGTTAATCCTCATCACTGCTTCCAAATAAGACTCCAGTAAAAGCTACCTGGCGTTTTGGTATTTAGGAAAAGCAATGCAAGAATTGATCCTATAGGAAGTCTCTGTATTAATAGTATTTTAAATGAGGGATTTTTAAAGGAAAAGTTGGTCATCATAGAAATCCCAAATTCTGCTCCCAGCAATCATTAGATCTTTCAGTGCTTTGCTCTGTTGGAGGCACACTCAGTCAAGGAATTAGACTGTGTATGAGCAGCTGGATTCTGCTTTGCCCTTTCTATCAGAGTGGGGTTACCAAGACAAAGCAGTGCAGAGGGCTCCTGGTGGAGATCAGAAATGCTGACTGGTAGCATCTGTGCAGTTTTAAGGTGAAAAGTATTTCAGGTCCAAATACGAGAGGAGTGAGGGATGACCTAAAAATTGTAAATGTCAGTGTTATATTCTTTGTCTTGTAAAACAGGAAAAAACATTCAGAAACACTTTGCATTCAGCTGCATTAAATAGGTTATAACATTTTCAGCTGTTGACAGCTTACATTCAAATATAATGTAGTTTAGATTAAAAAGGAAATATTTGACAAATTCATTCCGGTACTTGGATGTACAGTGAAAGGTCTTATTACTTATTCCTCTGCATGTGGTGTGGTTTGGAAGAAATAATCTATACAGAAAGTAATTGAAATTGGAAATACCAGCATTAAACTGGTAAATGAAATAAGGTTTGAACACTGTCATCCAAAGGCAAGCCATTTGCAGGCTGTGGCAGTTATATTTCAGGATGAAACAAAGGGCAGCTTTCATGGAGTTCACTTCTGTTGCATGGTTGCAGGTCGTGGTGGGAACTGAACTAAGTATCCCAGATGGACCTGATGCCTTATGTGCAGACCAGTGGGTACTCAAATCCTACATCTGTTGAGAAAAAGATTGTAAACATGAAACATCAGTGAATTATAGTGGATTGTGTCAGGGATGTAGGATCTGCTCAGACTATTTTTCACTGCTTAAGTAGGCAGCGCTGAGCAATTAAAGCAAAGTGTCAATTTAAATAAGCCATTTTATGGTGGTTTGGGGGATACTTAGCCTGGAAAAAAACCACACAGATGAAAAAATCCACTGTGATAGTTACAAAAACTTGACCCCTGCACCAACAACAATCCAAATGGAAATCAAGGCACTCAGAGTAGCAAATAAAGTTCTTTACAGTGATACGATGTAAAATCCCAGCTGCTTATGTGAAGAGCTTTCTAAGATACATGCTGCAGTTCTGATTTCCTAACAAAAGTTTCTGGAGTCAACCGGTTGAAGGACAACTCATTTGTGCTTTAAAAACCTATTAGTATGGGCTAACTTAGAAGTAAAAGCATTGTCCTTGAAAATATAAAAACAAATAGGGAAAGAAGGGATGTTGGAGATTGCGTGCAATGGGGTAATGTATTTCAATAGGTAGTAAACTTAAGGTGAAATCTCTCAGACTTGTATCTATAATTCAAATGACCTCACTGTCAAGTTGGCATCCTGCTGATTTAGTTCTGAAACAAAAATATCAAAGTGGGTATTAGGTAAAAGAAGATGAATCATCTGTCATTACCTCATGGATTTATTTATAATTGCATTCAGTTTTCCAGAACTATGGCAGCCAAGAGGGCAAACTGCATCCTGGGGTGCGTCAGACACAGTAACCAGGCAGTCACTTCTGACAGGTGATTGTCCCGCTGTACTCAGCGTTGGTGTGGCCGCATCTGGAGTACTGTGCGAGGCCCACAGTTTAAGGATATGAAAGTTCTTGAATGCTTCCAGAGAAGATCAACAGAGCTGGTGAAAGGACTGGAAGGAATATCCTATAAGGAGCAGCTAATGACTTTGGGTTTGTCTAGTCTGGAGAGAAGGAGGCTGAGAGGCCACCTCATTCCTTGCTACAGCTTCCTGGGGAGGGGAGTTGGAGAGGGAAGTGCTGAGCTCTTCTCCCTGGTATCCAGTGATAAGATGCATGGAAATGGTTCAAAGCTGCATCAGGAGAGGTTGAGGCTGGACATTAGGAAGCAGTTCTTTACTGAGAGGGTGGTCAAACACTGGAACAGGCTTCCTATAAAGGTGGTTAATGCCCCAAGACTGTCAGTGTTGCAGAGGCATTTGGAAAACGTCCTTAACATGCTTTAACTTTTGCTCAGTCATGAAGTGGTCAGACAGTTGAGCTATACAATCATTGTAGGTCCCTTACAACTGAAATAGTCTTGTCTAGTCTATCACAAATAATTGCTATTATGCAAAAAGACCTCATGACTGGCCAGCTAAAGTGAACACTGCTTAAATTTCTCAGTTTGCTCCTGCTTTTAGCTGTTTTTCCTATGAATGTCTTTCCACCTGGAAAGTGCTAACTTCAGATTTTAAGCTGAAAGCCAAAGCAAGGATTTTTTTTTAAAGGTGGAGCAGTATTTGAATATAAATTGCTCACAGTCCCTAGAGTTAATAGCCTTATCCATCCTATAACCATTTTGGCTGTGGTATTGGAGACATTACCACACGATGGGTAACATTCAGTCTGCAATACTAATGAGCACCAATATACTGCCCAAGTAATATTTCTCTTTTGTAGCAGTCTTAATAAAGCAACTATGGAAGCTATAAACTGCAAGAGTGGAAGTTACAACTGTGCAATGTTCCAGGGAGGAATTTGAGGTGACCATGCGAGTTCCACAACCCATCAGTCATTTCTATAAGCAGGGAAAAAATAACTCTAAATCATAATGATATGTGCAGAAGACAAAAAAACCCTAAAACCTGTCAGTCCTGGAAGTGACTGTTGGCATTTGAATTACTGGTAATATGTGTGTCTACCTGGTGAGTTTAACTACCTGGTGAGGCAAAAGACTGAGAAAAACAGATTTTTAGGGTAAAGATTGAACATATATGAATGTCCACTGCCTTATTGACAGAAACTTCCTTCCTTTTTAAGACTAAGAGAGAGACAAGGCTGAGCTTCAGCTCATGCATTAGAGGCTGCTGAGTGGGGTCATCCCTGCGAGTCAGCAGCTGGATAACCAGCAGCCCCTGCCTTTCTCTGCAGGAGTGTTGCTAGGCTGTTGCTAAGGCTGCTTTTGCTCCAAGGTAGATGATCTGTCTGTTTTCTGCTCTAAACTGTGGGATTTAGGGATGGGTTATTCTCTCCAGCCCAGGTAGCTAGACCTGGCTACTACTTGCTGGTACACAGAAGGAAACCTCGTTGGTGTGCCATGGTACTGCACAGCTCCACCATCTCAGACGGCAGCTTGGATGAGAGCTAGACTGCAGCAGGAGAGTCCCATGGCCACGTGGAGAGATTTTCCTTGGGGATTTAACTCCTCAGGATGAAGACTGGGACTCATTCCTCTGAGAGTAGCTGTCATAGATCAGCATCAGAGTCCAAATGCTGATACCACGCAAGCAGGATAGATTGTTCTGCCTGGGTTTTCCTGGGGTTGTGACTGATTTTGTTGCCTTAATGATTTATCTAGCTTTTCTATACCCTAAGTAGTTTTCCCTTCAGTAAAAAGAAAAGTCTTTTATGCCACAGCTAATATTCCTTTGGTGATTAACAATGTTTTCTGCAAAGAATTACAGAGCAAGGCCAGGGTGGTCAGATGTCCTCTGCTCAACCACTAATGAAAGCCCTGAACTAGCTTCTGCCCTATTTAGATAGGGACAAATGAAATGTGCAGAATACATACACATCTCTTAGTCCTGAAGCCCCAGGAACAGTTTTGATAAAATTTAATCTGGTTAATTAGATTCAAGAGACCTGGGATTAATTCCCAGTTCAGCTGCTGCCAGTTCTTTTGCTGGATATCTATCAAATGAGCCTATCATGCAACAGTTCTGGGCACTCTCAGGTAGCTCACTTAATCCACTTTATGTTTTGGTTCCTCTTCAGCGAAATAAGGCTAATACCTTATTACCTACCTTAGTAGAGGAGCCAAAACCCATCACTGAATATGAACTGTTCAGATGTTTGGAGAGCTGTGATACACAGAGGAGTGTATCTGTATTTCATTTCTTCCTTAGTACATTGATATTTTCCAAGGGAGTGTTCAGTTATCAAATTTTATTCTGGAAGAAATATTTCACATGGCCAAATCATTCTTTATCACATCAGTTCTTTATAGTGTCTTTCTAGGAAGTCTTATTTTACAGAGTTTTCTCTGTTCAGCCTCTTAATGTAGTTGCTGTCCTGCTGAGTGCTTCATCACCTCTCCCCACTCCAAGCTTTCATAGCGGGTTTCATTTCCGTAGTGAATTATCTTGATCTCTGGTGAGAGCTGAGAAGATGCAACAAAGCAGAAATGCTTCCTCTGTACCTCCAACCATGAATTTGCAGGTTTTCCTTTTTCTGTGGTTGCTACAAAAGTTGATTCATTTGAAGTATACAGTGAGTAAGATCAAGCACCTATATGAAAGAAAGTGAAATGAGGCTTAACAAAATTAGCACAGGGGCTTTTGACAGATATATGCAGGCTCTTTGCATCTGGGCATTGTCTACTTCTGTTTCCAAATGTTTCCTTTACAGAACTCATTGCAGTTACTTTACTAAGCTTCTTTAGGCTTGTGAAAAGAGCTGGCTGGCAGAGCCCCAGATTGCAGCTTCCTATCTTGAAAACAGGTAAAAGACCAGCCCAGAGGGACCTGAAGAGATTACCTTGACAGTCTTTTGCGTGAAGGAAAGCTTAGTATCACAGAAACTCTTTTTTACTGGTCCTCACAAGCTTCCAGTGATGGAGGTGGCCACTGCCTGTGAAACAGGTCACCACAAGTATATTCCTGATATTGGACATCCCTGGTGATGTGCTGATGTTGTTTGCTGTCATTCTCTCTGTCATAAGACCATCCACATACCTCCACCAAAATAATCCTCCTTTAGTGTCATGGAGGCAAGAAATGACACATCTGAGTACTAGGCCAGCGCCTTATATGTTTTGACCAGTATGAATAACATTGATTAGATTCAGTGAGGAGAACAGTAGCCTTAATTTACAGGATTATTAGCCAGTAACAATTTTTTAGCATTTATTATTGTAGGGTAAGTTTATAGTCAAATATTCAAAATGGAAATATCAAAGAGACGTGTCTTTGTGACATATTGTATTGTTGGATACACACCAGGTAAACCTAATGTAGAACTGCTCCTGCTGCTGGGGCCTGGATCACCAGATGTGGCAGAAGAATAAGTTTCTTTGCTCATGGCTTACAGATGAGAGTTGTTACTTCCACCAATTCTCCTTTCTTCTGAGATATTCCCCACAGACCTTAAAAAGCCTTTTCTCAAGTGGAAGTTTTCTGTTCCAGTTTTGTCACCCTACAGATGCATTCTTTGCTAAGTTGTTTTAGGGGGATTGGGTCTTTGGAGTAAACTGCTTGCACTGGGATTGCTTTGGAAAGTGTAGGCTTATTACAGAAATTGGTCTGAAAAAGAGCTCCTATCTTAGTTGTGAAATTATGGGTAAATGAGGAGAAAGCTATAAAAATATACATATGTATGTAAAGACTGAATAAAGGGATTGATTTGGGGGGCAGGAGAGGGGGAAAATAGGGGGTAATCAAATGCCGCTGAGAAAAAAGGAATTTAAAATGGCTGTTGATTACACCAGAGTAGTTCAACAAAAGAAGCAATAGAAAGTCTACTAATCACAAGCATCTCATGTCTGACAAAATGTGAGATAGTGAGTAACTTTATCTCCTTGCCTGTTCAGCCAGAATTTATTCTGTCTAAATTAAAGCATATAAGGTGTGCATGGCAAGAAGCATTTTGCTTTAAGCTCCTTATGTTAGTCAGGGGAGAGATCCAGGCACCTTGAGAGTGTGTGAGAATGGGCAAAAAGTGGTCAGGATTCTCAATAAATGGGCAGAATATTCCCCACAAGGCACTTCTTTCACTGTTAGGAAAGCCTAGGAAAACTAGTCATTTTGGAGGCAATGTAACAAAATAGGGCCAGTTTACTAGTATTTATTGTTCACTAGTATTCCCAAGCACTGTTGTACCTCAAATCCTTATCCATCAAATGTGCCTTTTTCTTGTGAGAGAGCAAAATTTTCTTAAAGCTCTTTTCCGACAAGGTGATTTGAACATGTTAAGGATGATTCAGCAAAGCACTTAATTATGTGCCTCAGCCTACCCCTAATTAGCAGAGATCTTGAATTCTTGCACAATACTAAGCATGTCCTTGAAGTTAACTCAGGCCCTTGCTTAAACTAATGACTATGCCCAGTGGGAAACAGGTAAGTTAAGCAAGTGCGCCACTAGCAGGCCATGTAATTTGCCAAAAGACACCCATGACATCTCTGGTATCTGATATCTCTGGTAATACCAAAAGCTGAACCAACAGCAGAAGAATTTCTTCTTTATTCTATAATCACAGAACTGCTCTTCCTAAGTTGGGGATTGGACTAGATGATCTTTTGAGGTCCCTTCCAACCTTTAACATTCTGTGATTCTGCAAGTAAGCTTCTCCCCTTCCCTCTTCTATGGCATGGGTGTGAGTTTTCTCCATCTCCTTGATACTGGGGCATTGTTCTCTGCATGTTACTGGGTGTTTTGTGATAAAGGATGTTTTGAGATGTAGAAGTTTGAAATATCTTTGGGAATCTGTTTCTCTTCACTGAACTTTATTGAACTTGACTGCCTTGTGTTTCACTCTGAGAACAGCTGACTCTCTTTTTCCCAGGCTTTTGGAGTTCAATTTTCAAGTGTGGGGAGGTCAGTGTCATTGGCTTTTTTCCACTTCTGAGTGCCTGAGTTTCAGCAGGGGAGAACACAAATCGTTAATAGTGAAAATTGCTCAATATCCTCTGGTGTTCTGATGGATGGCAGTATCCTTGCTCTGTCTCCCTTGGTAGAGCAGAACACTTCAGCTGAAGAGGTTTTAAAAATCTATTTTGTCTACTTGAATACACAAGTTTTGTGGTAATGAACAGCCTTCATACCAAGGCTGAATCAGAATAATTCTAATTAAGCAGATTTGTTAGTGAGAACAGGGCTAAATTATATGATAAGGGAATAAGAATCAGGTTTATCATAGGATCATTAAGTTTGGAAAAGACCTCTAGGATCAAGTCCAACCTTTATCCGTGCTCTTGCTAGTTTTGATGTTTACTTACAACCTTCAGGTAACTTGAATGGAGGGAGATTTTCTTGTCCTTCTTTTACCCTTCACATTGTCCAGTGTAGGGGCCACAGGTTAGACCTTTCAATGGCAAAGGTCCTGCTATCACCATTATCCAGACATACACACTTGTGTAGCTGGGTCCAGCCCAGTGCTATGAATAGTCCTCAGTCAGCTGAGTCTCAATTAGCTTGTATTTTATTTATGAGCTTCATTTTGTTCCAAACCTGTACGCTGGCTGGTTGCCTATGATGGATAGTGAGGATATCCTCCACCCTTGGCCTCCCAAACCTGGCACATCACTTGGTTTCATAGAAAAAAGTCATTGTCACTTTTTTGTGAGACAGCAGAGACTGGCTATGGCAAGAGCTGGGATGATGGCCAAAACCACACTGCTGTTCCTACAGGTGCTAGACGTCTTGTTCCAGCATTTTATTCATGCAACCTGGGTTAAACTGACTCTCTGATAGATGATTTGGAGGAAATTTTCTTCATTTTGGGTGATCAAATGTTGAAGTTTTTTATTCCTTTGTTACTTCTGTAGTTTGGGCTATAATCCACTACCCAGGAAGAACAGAGTATTTTCACCTGAATGCTTTTGCGATTGAAGGAATGAAGTCCTCGACCTCTTCTGCTCTATTCTTCTATATTGTGTAGTTCTGGTGACTTTTGATCCTTTGTATTTTTATACTGTTACGTTGTGTAAAGATGACTTGTGGAGCTGAGGTTTTGTGGGTACTTCTATACAAAATGTCTCCATAGTTACCTGCAATTGCAAAGACTGAGTAGAGGCCCAGCTGGTCTCATCCATCCTGTGTTCCTGGCATACCTATATATGTACCCCTACAAACAAGGAAGCTTAGAATTATTTTTAGAAAATACTCTGAACATACTCACTTAAACTCTGCCAATCCAGCCCCAACCTTCATTTCTGGCTGGAAGTGTCATTCTTGCGTCCTGTTTTATATAACTATGTGGCACTGCTGTCATTGTCCTTAATGATGTCTTGTACAAGGGAATTCCTTATAGATTTTCAAACAGTATAGCTCTTTGACCTGGACAGAAAAATAAGTGGGTAGAATCTTAAAATTATACAAGACAATCCTTAGAGCATTTGTAGGAAATCACTACAATGTGCTAGTTGTCACTCACAGCATTAGTTCTCCAGCCAAGCCATCCAAGGTGGCTTATAATGTTAATAACAGGGTTTCAAGGCCAGGGATGTTTTCCAAATAATTTTATTATAATATTTAATGAAATGAGACAATCTGCTAGTAAAACAAGCAGCACCGCTCTACTGCTTCCAAGGTCTGTGTACCATGAGTGAGTTTGCATTTGAAATAGATCCTGATCACCTGACATGACTAGAGGATGGTTATCACTGGTTTTCAGGGTAACAAGTGTGCTAGAGACTTCTCAGTAACCTCACAGTCTGTTCCCTCTTTTTTGACCATATGTCTACATTATTTTCTGAGTCCTGCAGGCTGTGCTGGAGGAGAGGTCAGAGAATGGTGAGGGGCTGTCCACAGAGACATGGCTTCTCATGGGTGACACGGCGAAGCTCTATGTGTTGGCACCTGTGTGCAAATCTAATGCAGTGTAACATACTGTTGATAATCTCTTGAACTGTAGTGAGGCTCATAAGGAGAGACTCTTCAATATGCTGATCCAATTTTTTTGCTTTGTGAAGGTACAATTTTATTTTCAGAGGCATGGCTATCGCACCTTTCCTCCCAGTTCTGAAGGTGATTTATGTAAGGAAGGATGTCTACTTTGCAGAAACCTCTGCTGCAGGCCTGTCCTTCTCCCCTTTTGATTTTCTTATTTTTATTTGTTTGCTTTTTCGAGTAAAGATAATTCCTAATTGATTCAAAGCAGACCCAGACTCGTAGAAGCAGGGTAGGGGGTTAGAAAGGCACAATCCGAATTTATCCACAGTGAAAGATAGCAGAGGAATTTCAGGGTCCACCTCAAATGAAGTAAATGAACCTCACAAATACTATGAAATTAAATTACTATAAAATTCCTTCAGGCTTTCATTAAAGGTCTAATTAAAAGGACATTATTTGGCAGTATATTGTTCCACTACCTTCTGAAATATATTAGGCTGAGGCTTCTTCAGCTTCAATGCCTGCTTTCCTTCCTGCCTTCCTGCCTCCCTCACTCCCCAAGGGCTGCTTGTAAGAAGTGAAAAGCATGAGAAGAAACTAGGAAAAGCAAATTGAGGTATTAAATCCCTGCACGATAGCCATGCCTCTGAAAATAAAATTGTACCTTCACAAAGCAAAAAAAATTGGATGCTACTGGGAAAGAAGGAATTATAACAAGAAAAACCATCAGGAGATTTGGAAGGTCATTATGGGCAAATATATAGGGGAGGTAACTTCAGGGGAAACTTGTTCAGTGTTAATATGATTTTAGATCAAAGGAATAATGTAGTACCTGAGATGTAGACAGTGGAATTAAACTTTTGAACTTCTTTAAGATTTTTCTGTCACTTTCTGTAGTCATTAAAAAAAATTGTCCTAGTTCCTTCCCTGGAGTAAATTGACAGAAGTCCATTAATGAATTTGCATTTGGACATTAAGGCTCTGAAACACCCTATCTTTGCTTGTGTAGGATCTTTCATTCTATGGATCTCAGAATGATTTACAGGCATGCATTTCATAGGCACAGGTGGCATCAGAAGCCACATTTCATACAGCTGTATCTGGGGCAGCCATAAATAACTTAGCAAAAACATTTAGGTTGAATTTTTTAAGAGCTTTACAAACAGTGAGAGTTTTGTTTACAAAACACAGCAAAAACTGCATGGCTACACCAGGTCTGGAAGTGAAGAATTCTCCATCAGATAAAGTCACAAGGATACAGAATAAAATTATTTGTGCTTCAGACACTTAAGCATTATGTAATTAAAGCACACAGGTTTAAGTCAGGGGAATCTTGATATGCCTGTGCATGCAAAACTGTCCAGCACTTCTTGGATTAGGCCACAAATGTCCCAATTGTTTGTCTAAGGCACCATGATCTAGTACCACCTGCTCTTGAGAAAAGGTCTCAAGCTGTTTACATAAGCAGGTTGAAAGGGCCACTCTTCTTTTTCCAACAACAGCTAAAATTAAAAAAAACAACCAACAAACAAAACCCTAGATCTTTTCACTGCAAGTTTTGGCTAAATCAGGTGATGGCAGAATCATTGCATGCTGCCTTTGTGCCTTTAGCAGTGGGTTAAAATGCTGGTGAGCTTTAGGACTACAGATTCTAAATCCTGTTGGATTTGGAGCATATCAAAAGCATACTCCTTACTGAGGTACATGAGGAGGAAATCTTACCTGGCAACACTCTTTGGTGTCACTGGTTTGCGTTAATTCAGCCCTGTCTACGCAGTCACTTTTGTTTAGAGCTGTCCCATATTTCAATCCAGCTGAGCTTGTTCCCACCTCAGTGAACAGTTCTACTGCTTCTCATGATTGAACTGGCTTTCTATGAGACGAAAGGCACTGTAACAAAACTCATGGGCAATTTTAACCATAGCTAGAAAAGTCTCCAAAAAGCTTTTGGTCTTAGAAATGAGTTTATAGCAGTCATACCAGAGACTTCACTCTTACAAAGTGGAGTTAAATACTGGGAAGGGGTGGTAGGAAGATGAGGAGGAGCTGAACAGTGCTTTTCTAGTGGCCAGGAGCCATAGGAATTGGCTGCTCTGCAAGAGGGAAGGTTTTGGGAGCATGTGGCAATGGTGATTGCACAGACAAGGAGCACAATTGCATTCTTCTGTTCACCCATGTATGATGGGGACCTATTGTAGTTTCTTCTCAGTTCACAGCCTGTTACCATCCTCAGTGCTTGCAGGACAAATTTCATGGCTTGTGCAGTGGTTGTGAGTTACCTAGCCTTGACACAAGCCATGGCTTTTAGAGGGCATCATTCTCATGAGCAAACTGCCAAGCATGGAGCTGCTCCAGTCTTGCAGACACGCCTCAGTTTTCTCTGACATAGAGGTGAAGATGCTTTTGGATTTTCTCTTTTGTTTACATGAGCACATTTTATAGCCCGGAGATTGGTCTTCAGTTTCTGGAATACAGCATGGAGATCTGTTTTGTTCTCTCTATTTAATGTTTCTCCTGAACAATACTGATACATAAGGGGATATGGTTTTTCATGGGCATTGCAGTGTCAACAACTATCATCTGGTGAGATTCCTGACATTGCTTGTCCACTGCCCCAGTGGTGTTAATGAAGCGATGAGTATGGTCCCCAAAATAATAAAATATTAAAAATTCTAAAATCTAAACCCAAGCAAAGTTACGAGCCTTCTGAAATTGGAGCTTTCATGTTGATACTCTCACTTTTCTGTATAGCTGTCACATCAACAGGGTTTTTTTTCCCTTTATTTTGCCAAACCAGAGGATCTTGTGTAATCATATAACTCACGGAGCTGGAGCTTAAGAAAAATGCTGAATATTATGTTGCATTGTTGCAAGTTGTCAGAATAATTGCTTCTCTGAGGAATTGATACCTACAAGGAGGTTCGACTTAGATTATCCAGAATAAATCCTCCCTAGACTGAGAATCCAAAAGAATAACTCCATGATTATTATTCTGGGACAAACTCAAAGTAGTATTTTCCTCCCTTTGCCCTTGCCCCACCAAGCAGCAAGCACTCAGCTCTGTCCATCAATCAGTTAATTTCTTTACAGGGATTTCCCCCAGCCATGAACTGGGTTTCGCAGCTCCCAGGGGCTGCATATGTTCAGTTGCCTGCAGCAATTGAAATGTGAGCAATAAAATAAGTATTGCGTTTTCTGAAGCAGATTCTCCGTAGGTGTAGGGAGTGATCAACACCTTTGGCTCTTTTCTATACCCTCAACATCCATTTTAGGCAGAGCCTCAATTTGGAATTGAGGAGCAGTTGCAGGGGGGTGTAGTGTAGCCACACCCTCCAACACTGCGGTGGCCCGTGCCAGGGGACATTGCACAGGACCATTTCCACTCTGTGTTAATGATCTTTTATTCTGTCAGAGCAGATGAACAGCCCTTCATGTAATGGAGAATCAGCCTCTTTTCATGCACTTCCAGCACTGTTCCCAGCTGCGCAGCTGAAGATTTCATCCACCCTCCCCACCTAGATTCCCAGTGACTACCCAGAGAGGTCCCAGTGGGTCCTTACTGCCAAACTGGGGAACCTTGTCAATCTGGGGCCACTCATTTAATTGCCTGACAGGGCCTCTGTGTTTCCAAAGGGGCAGGATTTAGGATCCAAAGAGAGCTCGTATCACTGCAATGTGAAGCCAAGACTTGTCAAGTGAGTTGCCAGCTGCTGATGATTCACTAGATGCCCAACACAAGCAGTTTAACTTTCTTTTTCCTCTGTTTCTGTTTTCAAAGAAACCACTTCTCGGCTGCACACCAGGGGGCTGTTGTGGGTTTGAATTAATTTGAGACTTCCAAATTAAAATTGCTGCAATACAGCAATTCATTCCACCCTGTGAGGAATATCCGAGATCCGCTGACTCTTCCTGTGGAGGCACCTGCTTCTCTCCAAAGCCGAGCTCAGCTAACTCAGACATTTCACCGAATTAGGTACAGTCTCTGATGAGCCCTACCCAAATGTTAACTCTTCTGTTTGCAGGTCTTGGGAGCCCACGGGCAGAAAACAGCATCTTAACTTGTGTCACAGGGGAAGTTAACTGAATATTATGAATATATATTTCCATCAAGGGCAGGCGTGCTGCTGTTATATTTATGCTCTGGCTTAAAAACATCCATTTGAGGATGTCATTAGGGGGTTAATGGAAGGATTGTACTTAAAAAGTCTCCCTGTACACTAGGCTAGCCTCTTTACCTTACTGTGTGATTAAATTCATTATTTTCCAGCTCCTGCTGTGATTGCTAACAGTCAGATTTGAGCAAATGAGCTGAGGATGTATTTATATCAGGACAATAACATGAGGGGGTTTGTGGAATGGCATGCTATGACAAGCTCAAGAAGTAATGTAATTAAATTATTGTTTACAGAAGGAAGACTGCCACTTCTGGGTAGATGAAATTTTTAAGCTTTCATGAATAGAAACGAGAGTCTGGAACATCCTTCACAAACAGAAATTAGAGGTCAAACATTGGGTGAGAAAGTAAGAATAAAGGAATTTGAACTCCAGGGCTTCATTAAGAGCACATGCACATGCACACACACACACATGTATGATTACAGCTCGTGCTTGTGCAGATCTTAGGCAGAATGAGAGCATCTATACTATCAAGGCATCACTCAGTTAAGGTTGTGTGAACAAATACTAAACCCACAATTTCCCAGCTTTCAAGAGACTGAGTTTGTCAGAGCTTGGTATTAAAAATGGGTGCAAGATGTCAACATGCAGCCTTCATTTTATGAATGAGGGAACATATTGATCAAGGTGGGTTTTGTTTTGTTTTTCTTGGGTTTGGGGAGGAGTGAGGAGAGAAAGAGAGTTATCATTTTGTAGTCAGTTTATTGTCTACATATAGGCATCTAGTGCCATTTGAGATGCCACAAGGTATCAGTATGGGATGGTAAGTAGGTCACAGAGAAGATCCCCCATGGAAGCTCAAATGATAATAATGTCTGTGCAAATAAACCAAACCCTAGATCTCCACTAATGCTAATGGGAGTTGTAGACACCTAGTGGATTGAGTACATAGGTGTATACACCTGTGCTTAGTCTAAGAATTAACCCCCAAAAGCTTGACAGCTTTATCTGATGGCATTTAGACTGACTTGAAACATATGCAAAGCTTGATCTGTCTCCAGAGCCAAAAAGAGCCACCTCCAATACTGTATCATTTGCATCCTCTTCCTACTTCACCAGAAACTTGGAGGCCACAAAATATATGCTGTCTGCTATGCAACCACAAGCAAATCATGTTATAGTTTATGCAGTCCAGACCCTTCAGCCTTACCGTGTCTGTAGCATCTGAGATCTTAAGTCCTTGTTTCTTCTTCAGTCAGACTTCATCATGACCATGGCCCAAACCATGAGTGTCTACTGTAGGTCAGTTCCTGTCTCCCTTGACATTATGACATCTATTATCTACTGTCTACTACTACCTATTGACCTTTCTCTTAGCAAACATTTGGATGTGCCACTTTTTTATTCCCAGTCTTAGTTTGATCACCCTTCCAGTTTTCAAGCTCAAATTACATTTTACTCATATATAATAAAATCATCCTTGGCTGAGCTAGCAAGATAAACTTTTTTGAAGATTCCTTACTAGAGTTGGATTTGATATTGATACTGTCAGAATGGAGACATCCAACGCTGCTAATATAGCAGTTGTGTATGTTGGAAGAGTGCAGGGAGTAGACTGGAAAATGTGTTACACTCTTAATATTGTTCCTACATAGCATATCCTACTGCTATTTCTGGAAACAGAACACCTGGATGGATGGCTGGTCTGAGCTAGCAGGACATTTCTTTGATATCTCTTTTCCAGATTACTGTGTATTCAGGTAGGCCACGCAGCTCTCCTGAGAAGTGGTAGGGGAGAAAGTTTTTGGCTTCTCAAAGCACAGGCAACATGCCTTTTAAGCAGATACATCAGAGAAAGAGGTTACTGCCTTTTCACCCACCTCAACTGAATTCTCACCTCCCACCTTGACCCACCTTGACCTGGGAATTATCACCCTCGCAGGTCTGCTAGGAAAGATGTGGTATCTACTCCTCCTATGCTGTTTCTGTCAAAATAACCCACATAGAAAAGACATTCCAGCTATCCTGAGCAGTCTAATGCCTTTCAGCTTTTCTTCCCAAGAGGGAAGTAGATGTCATCTATTGGGTAAAGAGTGCTGTGACCGAGAATGCTGTGGGCAGGTCCAGAGGTGTGGTTTGCTCCTCAGAACTGCACAGACGCCTGTTGCCATTAAGGAAAGCAGTGGGAAGGAGATTGTGATGTGAAAACAGGAGAACCTCCCAGTGAGATGCTCCTACCTGTGGAAGGTTTGTACACTGCATTCCAAAGAAATGTCAGCAGGTATAAGAGGCAATTTAGTTAAACAGAGAGACATTTCATTCTTAAACTAGAACAGAGCTGATGTGCTTTATGTACTAGGGAAGATGTGTAAAAATCAGCTCAGATTTAGCACGTTTTGCTCTTTTTGGACACTACTGAGGAAGTTTCTCAGAATGCTACAGAATATGCTAAAATGAAGTGGTATATTCCATTTGTTGTTTATCCTTCAAATGGAAACTCAGACGTCCTCATTCTTGAATTCCATCATTTTTAAGTCAAGAAAGGATCTTCCTGTCCAACTAGAATGATTAACTCTTATAATGACAAGGAGGCGCACAATGCCATTCTGTATCCATGAAAGAACTCTGTGAAGTTTTATGTTTTCAGAGCATCTCTTTTAGACATAAACTAGATTTAATCTTTACAAAATTCTGGAAAGGAAAATCCAGTAGAGTACTCTTTGTATAAAAGAAACAAGTAGGAAATAGAGCTGTCTGTCCTTTATAACCAAAATGCAGTTAACAATCTCAAAACTCCTGATAATTTATTTTGCTTCTAAATTGATTCTTTGTCCTTAGTATTTTGTCAGAGAGGAATGCTTGATTCACTGTCAGAAACTGGAACAGAGTCCACAAGTCCTGTCTCAACACCATATTAAATCTAAGGAAACAAGAACTGTCCCTAAGGAAAACTTAAATTAAAATTAATTTCTAATGCACTCTAAAGGCCACAGTTCTGTGGTTCTTTTCATCACTGGACTGTTACTGATGATCTATTCCAATTTGGAGCAGAGACAAAATGACAATTATGCTTCCTAATAAGTCTCAAAATAACCTGCCAGCATTGAGGTACTACAAGAAAATTCTCATTTCACATATTATTATTGGCTGGGACCCCCATGTTTTTGTCCTGTTTCTCTGCAGATAGCCCTTTGGGCCAAACTCTGATTTCTTACTTAAATAATTTGTGAGTACAGAGAGACCAATCCAGAAACTTAAGCATAGCCTTAGAATATACTCTTCAACACCCATCAGACCAGCTGAATTCACAGCTTGGGTGAGGCTCTGTGACCACTGTATGATAGAGACTTAGATACCTAAGGGTAAGGCCTATCACTGCAAGGAGATGAAGATGGGAATTAGTCAAGAAGATGAGTAAAGGCTAAATTCTGACATGCTGTTGGAGCTGGCTGCTTAGCACTTGACTAGAGATAACTGCCTTCATTTGCTACTCAGCTGTGAACCCCAGGCTGGGGAGAGACTTTTGCATAAAACCAGTCCTGCTTTTTCCATAACACAGGAGGCTTCCCAAGGCCACAGCTCCTTTCACTTCAGAACTGCAAACCTGTTTAATCTGAGGTAATCCTGAACATGAAGGGCCACCTGGAGTATAATGAAATAAGAGAACACCAAGAAAGGGTGGAACAGTTGAAAAACTCATTGAAACTTTGTGGAAATACAGATTAACAGAAGGAAAGTTTTTAAGCAACAACTTCTAAAAGACATAGGAACAAGGAATGAAGGAATCAAATGTAGTTCTGAAGCTCTCAGTACTTTTAAGTAGTTTCCATTTAATGCTCTAGTGAAATAGGCAGCATGTGAAATGATGTTACAGAAATCTGCACTCATTATTTAGAAATAAAAACTGTGAGCAAGTTCTAAACAGATCATACAAGAAGGTGAACTCTTAGAGGTGTGTGGTTTCTCTAAGCCTGAAGACTCAAGTTAGCACAGTGGGAAAAGAGTGGTAAGGGAGGTGAATGCTTTCAAAGACCAGACTGGACTGAAGGAAGGATCTAGCATGTAAAGGTCAGCAAATCAAAGTCAGTCATGGAAAAAGCCATCAGAATTTGCCTGGCAGGGGAAATCTTCCAGCCCATACTGAAGGTTACTACAGATGACCATTGCTTTAGGAACATAGCTATGAAAAAAAGAAATCATTTCAAAATAAGGAAAGATACCTGAGGCAGAAATTTCAGTCCAGAAGGTTTTGAAACGTGAAATTCTGGATTGTGGTAACCAAAACAGTACTTTTACTTGGACATAGAATCAGTGGTGTAGCTTATCAGTTGGTTACTCGTGAAACAAAACGCAACAGAGGCTGAAGCACAGAGCACAAAGCTCATCCTACTAACATAGCTATTTTTGTATGGGCAATGGCACAGTCTTGATTATTTACCTGAAAACAAATGGGCATTTCAAATGGGCCATAAATGTTTTAGGCAAAACAGTGCTGTTGTAGGTTGATCCAGGAAGAGTGAGAAGCTGCTGAGATGTTTGTTCATTAAGTCAGGCAGTAGGAGAAAGGCACTAGAGCTGCTGATGTTGAACAACAAATCAACAATTATAAAAATAAAAATGTACTGGAGCTGCTGTGAAGATTGACATAAAAGCACTGAAATCAATCACCTGCTCAAGGAAGGTAGTGAGTATTTCTGTATGGTAATAAGTCATTAAACCAAGAATTTATGCTTAATATTTTGAATCTCTATTGAGATTCAATGGCTTGATTAAAGCCATTTGACTGTATGTCCACTGCTAGTATATAACCCTCAATGTAATCCTTCAACGAGTGCATCTCTATGCTCACTTGCCTGAGCTATTCTGTTCCAGATGCTTCTTTTTTTTACCTCTTACTGCATTGCACACAAAGAAATAATCATTCAAATTGCTGTTGTCTAACATCATGCTGAGGATAACTGTATATAAGACCCCACAGTGATGGTGCTGGGAATGTGTCATGAGACACCTTGGGTAGGTTCATCTTAATTATATACACAGAACTCTGGGAGGTTGTCAAAGAGCTGAAAACTCCTAAAGTCAATCACTAAAGAATATTTTAATATCCCTAGTGTAGTTTGGAGAAGAGCTGCAGTTAAAAACAGCCAGTTCAGGCTACTCCTGCATGTTTAACGGACGTATTTCTTCACCAGATTGTTGCTGAACCAGGAGAAGGTGATGCCACTTTAGATTTTATTATGTAAACAGGGAGGACATTATTGAAGGCTAGGGGATTTGGTGTTTTGGGGTTTGGTTTTATTGTTTGGGTTTTTTTAATAGTATTGAATCGAGTGACTTGCAATGATTAATTTTAGAACTAAATGAAAATATATCTGATAAAGGAAATTATCCTATCCAATATGGAAACAAATCTCAAAGAAAATAAGGCTTTCTCAGTAGGAGAACATCACACTCTTTGTCCCAGAATCCTAAAAAACTGACATATTTATTGTTATATGACTGTTTCTGGCAAATCTATCAAACAGAGTGGCAGCACGTGCCTGAGGAATAGTCAGCACGTTACCTGTAGTCAAATGCTGAGAAGGTGATCTGGGCAGACACACCTGGGCAGGCAGCCTGGCCTCGGTAGCATACCGAGCTGTGAGAGTTTCTTTCTTTTAAAAGAAAGAGGTAAACAGAAAATGGAATGAGGCTGTGAAAGTAAATGCAGAGTAGGATGCATCAGAAGTTTTTGCCACTGGAGAGGGGGAAATATTGAAGCAAAGTATTGCTAAGATACTAAGATGTAAAATAATGCAAGTCTGTGGTTTTTATATTTGAGATCCAAGGACTACTTGTAGGCACTGAACAAAAGACAGATCAGAAAATCATCTTTTTTTCCTTCAGCCACTTGGAAAGGATCTCCAACTACATTAAAGAATTTTTGGAAGGCCAGAAACTGAGAAAGCTACAGCCCATATCTATATTCAATTCTGGCCATCCATATTGAGGGCAGAGAAGTTCAGACTAGGTCAGTTGCAGAAGTGGGCCATGGAATAATGAAGCAAACAGATTATTTTCTTATGAGGAGAGACAAACTGAGTCAGCTTGTTTAACTTCAGCAAAGTGGGGGCTGCAAAAATATATGCTGTCTGTCAATACATCAGTGTGTGATCACTGGGGAGGTGAAAACAATTATTAAGCAGACAGGACAGTGTTGGCAGAACCAAATGTGAATATATTGCTCATGAATATTTTAGGCTGAAAACAAGAAGGGTAGTGACTAGTTGAGGAGTGAGATTCTGTGACACATTCCTATTAGAAGCACCAGAGGAGAGGCAAACACAGCAGTGGAGATGGAGTCTGACATGCTTTTGCACAGGATTATGTGATGTCCCATGATAGCAGAGCTGTAATGACCCAAGGGATTGATTTCCCTCAGATGTTTTATATTCCTGTAGTTCGCCTCACTGCACACTGGTCTTTTAATCCCTTAACCTGTCAGATTGAAAAATCCTAGTACTATCAAGGTTAAGGCAGATATTTTGCTACTACAGGATAAAAAATTTTCCCTGTATGTTTGCCTTTAAGTTTCATGCAAAGCTTCAAAGGCTACTTTTACATCTCCACAAAACACTGCACCTCCCCGAGGTCCAAGAGAGAATAAAGTTCAACCAGTGTAGTTGGTTGGGTGCTAGTAGTTAAATAATGTCTTACTGTGCCCTTATATGACGTTGTTTAGCCAAAAGGATTTTATACGGCTTTGAAAATTTATGACCTGATAAATCTATTCATAATGAGTTGTGTTTTACTCCATGACTATATTCATAGGGTGAATGAGATAAGTTAAGAAGTAAATGAGTTAGAATTCAGTGCTCAGCAAAAAGGTGTGTAGGCACCATCTGTACATGTGAATCTGATCTATCAGCTCCAAAATGCGAGCACACATGGGGAGTGAAATGTGCCAAGACTACACCGTGGTTTGGGAATACAGAAGTTTAAGGCAGGTCCTCTATTATAAGGTTCACAAGAAGACGCCAGAATGAGCAAAGTGTACTTTTCCTGGCTGCTGACTGGTCACAGGTGATGAGGAGTTGTGCTCCTTAGCAAAACACAACACGTACATCCCAAGACTTTGCTGGGAAGTTGTTTCATAATCAGGTTAGAAAACAGAAGACAGAGCTAATCCATGTCGCTCCAGAATGCCTTGGACATTGGCAGATGTCACAGGGTTTGTAGCCTAGACCTCCCAAGCCTGTTAGACCTGCTGTACATTCATGTCTCCAGAAATCCTGAAAAGATGTAGTTATTGAGCCAGATCCCTCAGACCTATGTCCCAACCCAGAAAAGGAGATGTGACTGGTGCAGGGCAGAGAATAAATAGCAGACTAGATGGTGGCCAGTTCACTAGCATCCTTCCCTGTATTTCTTTGCATTGGTGACAACATCAAGGATCCACTGTCATGGGTATAATACAATCATAATATAAAAGCTAATCCCTGCACCAAGTTTTTATTAATGAGATGGGACAAATTAATGCTAGAAAGATAACAGCAACAGCAATGGAAAATATGACCTAGTTGAATGCATGCTTTTTAGAACATTTTTAGCATCTGTTCTCTTGAAATCAATTCATTAGAGCTGTCAAATTCTGAAACATTAATGAAAATCAGCAAGAACTTTACAAGTTTGCAGGAGACAAACCACAAGCTTTTCTGTGCCACATTTTGACCTGGTCTGTTAATGAATCAAGAAGTGTTGCTGTGTGGCTCCTTGCAATAAATGAAGGCCCATACTGCAATCCCTCACACTCCTCTTTGTGGGGGCTGTTTGTTTTTAGGGCTTTGATTTGCAGTACAGTTATATGGTGAAATATCACTTTGTTCATAAGCTGTTTCCTAATTATTACCACAAGTCATACTTTTCTGAGATAAAAATAAAGATTTGCCTTGCATTACTATTTTGCTAGTCTCAGCCTTACAGAGGCAGATAATTGTGGGTGAATACCCTGCAGCTTTCCCATTTCTCAAGGTCAGTGGTAGAATTTATAACTGGGTTTTAATTTGAAGCCATTCATTATTTCATCTCTCTTTTTCAGTTGCCTCCGTTCATATTTTGTTACCTTGCCCTTTACTAATGCAGCCTAACATCATCCTTGTGGTTTTGCCCAGCACAGAGTGCTGAGCAGATGTTTTCTTTGCGCTGTGCTCAGTCATATCTAGGCCCTTTCCCTCAGTAATTACAGTTAATTTTAGGAATCCTCAGTGAATATTAATAGTGGAAATTGTTCCATCAAATATACATAACATTACACTGAATGCTCTTTGACAATGCACCGCTCAATTACACAGATGCATTACATCATCCTGAAGTTGCATGTAATTTTCTTTATGCTTAATTAGATTGAAAGAGAGTGCCAGGAGGAGTGGGGAGCCGACTATGGGCTTCTGTAAATCCCTATGGCACAATATACCCTACATGAAGAAATGTCTCTCTCCCTAATGTTCCCCCCTAATTTTGAGTTGTTTCTGCATGTTTTGTCATCTAGCATGCTGGAAAGGAGCTAGTTGCCTTAGAAATAATACAGCTTTTCCCTTCTCTAACCTGCAGTAAAAATGCAGATCTGCCATAGTTATAGGCAGACCAAAACACTGACTGTGTCATTGGCTGTCATCAACACAAATTTAGCCTGTGACTTCATCCCAGGGCCAGACAGGGGAGGGGAATGGGCAGCAAAGGAGAATGGCCATGATTAAGTACAAATCACTAGAGCAATTAGAGAATGTGACCAAACTATAAAAAGCACAGGGAGGCATCTCTCAGCCCAATGAATTCACAAGGTTCTTTCCTAGCTACAAAAGCGTGGTTTTGATATTTTCCATCTTCTTTGTGCCTGCATTATTTAAGGAAGGTTGGCTAGGCATAAAGAAGAGCTACAGAGGCAAATAGCCTGGTCTTTATAAATAGGCCATGTATCTAGCAGCTGCAACCCGTGGTGGAGGGCAAAGAGACAATTCTCCAAGGCATGTGATGCTCCCTGAAGCCAACAGGAGTGAATCTCTCTGCCCTCTGACTTAGGCAAGCAACTCTTACTTACAGGTCTCTCCCTCTATTGGCTGATTTATTGAACGAAATCTCTGCCTTGTTTCTGTTGGTTTCAGTTACCAAATCAGGCTCTCGAGGACACGTGGCTCTCTTGCAGAAATTTATAGAGCAGAAATTTGCCCTATAAAGCTGGAATCATAACATACATCAATTAGCCCTCTAGGTAACCCAGTCCAGACCATGCAGTCAGTCATTAAGCAGGACTGAATTCTGTACAAAGTCTTATGAAAACAGGACTCCAGTTAACACGATAAAAATTAGACTAATGATGATTCAGATCAAAGAAAGAAAGACTTAGTGTAAAGGATGAGAAAGAAGCTAAGGGATTATGTAGTGCAGAGGTGTCCTGTGAAACAGGTCAAGACAGACCATCTGACCATCACCTGCTGTCATGTTTTTCAAGGGTCTATGTCCTAGGAGTGAGCCACAGACCATACAAATTGTCCTAGTAAGGCACTCCCTGATGTCATTCCCAAGATCCATGCAGGCTTCATGACTGGAAGCTAACACATCAGTCTACCTCAGGTCCATCTCCCCTGTGAGGTAAATGCAATCAAATGTTCTATCAAGTGACAGGAGTAACCTTATGTATTAGGAAACATGCTAGTTGTTTCAAAGTCATATTTTGTAACAATAAGTTCTCATCATGTGACAAATGATGAGAGGATGCTCACTTGGGGGTCATGGACCAGATAAAAGCCCTATTACATCAATGGACATCTACACATATGTAGCCAAACTGCAGGTACCTTTTCAGGATGTTATCACATGACAGGATATATCAGCTTTGTGCATGTGTAGGGACATATATGACCTGACAGTGGAGGGCTTGAGATTCAGGGTCTGCAGGTACCTCTACAAGATGTTGCATGCATCACATTGGGCAACATTTGTGGTACCATGGGTATTAAACAACATATTGTTGTTGGGGTTTTTTTGCGAAACATGCAACTAATGCTAAGTATAACCCTTGTTCAATGACATAGCCATTCAAGGATGCCGTTGCAATCATGCTTATCTCAAAAGTGAAGAGAAATATGCCAAGTGGCCCAATACTATAAAGCTGTGCCCAGCAAAGAGCCCATGGCTGCATTCAACTTGTGTGCATTATGTTATAGGTTCTGCTTTCTCATAAATATGAATAATGATCCTTTAGCACTTTCCATCTAAGGATCCCAAAGCAGTTGACAAGTATAAATTACCAAAGCTTTGTAACACCCAGAAGGGGAGGGTTGGTGCTGCATCCTGTTCACACATGGGCATAAAATGGCAAGTGGAAGCTGACTTGTGCAGGGTCAGGCAGAGAGTCAGAATGGGAGCAGGAAAGTGGTACCCAGGAGTTATCGTCCTGCTGCTGCTGCTGAACAGGCAGCCAGGGAGTTACCTGAACAGTGTTTGCTACAGCTGGTGCTGGGTCTCACAGCCCCTTATTGCTGTGCGTGGTGCCCTCAAGAGCTGAAGCACAAAAATACTCTCAGCCCATATGCTCAGGTGCTGAGAATATCCCACAGAGCTTCTACAGGTGTTGTGGAGAGGATTCATCTGGGCTGATGAATGTAGAGAAAGATTTTAAACTGTGTGTAAGTTCAGTCTGAAAGGGGAATAGGCACGGTTGGACTCCTTTTTCTGCATTTCCAACAATGTTTTTAGGGGAGTTTCTCTGTTGTCATGGTCCTTTCAGGGGTTTTTTGGAGGTACCCTATATCAGTAAAAACAACAATAATATTTTAATGTTTCTTGATTTCCTCTTAAATTGCTAAAATTACAAACATTTCAATGGTCTGAAATGTGGATAAAATGTGGTTCCCATTTCACAGATGAGTAAACTGAGGCTAAGGAAGTGTGTCTGTAGCAGAACTAAGAACAGAAGATCCTTCACTGACACTGGACAGCCATCCTTTAGTGGCTACAGGGAAGTTTTATACATGTACATGATAAAAATTTGAAATACTCTTTACTGATCTATCCAGAGAATGCTTGTCATTGTGCCACTTCCCTGGATTATGAGAAATTACAAATCTGCTGAGACATTCTACCCTGAAGATTGACACTAAAGTCATTAAAAAGCAGCACAATAATGGTCATTACCTTAATTACCAGACTAGCCAAAGCTATTACCAAAGCCAAAGCCATGGCTGAAATCACTGATGGTTCTACGATTCAGAAGTTCCTGCTCTAAGCTAATGTGCTTTATTTCTTCTGGTCTGAACTTTGGCTACATTAAAATATCCTTCCTCAACCATTTCTTTTCTCTTTGTAAGCAGACCCATACACACAGCAGGCAGTGGCTGCTTTCCTCCTGCTCTCAAATGGGCAGTAGGAATGGGTCTTCCACTCTGTGTGTTGTCCCAAAATAAATTCTGCTTGAGTCAGCCATAAATCACAGATGATCTCTGTGGCACAGTAGCTCCATGTTGCTCACCCTACGCTGATACAGTGTAGGGCACATTGTCACAATCCAGCTGTTAAGATATGAATAAACTACCAGGAATAATTTACAGAGAAATTTAAATACTGCTGACTTAGGGGAAATAAAATCGCTGAAGCACTGAACGATGCTGGCAGGCTTGAAGCCAAAATCACATTTGCTTTTGTTCTGCTCTGACATGGGGTATAATTGGGTTAGAGTTACTATTTTGAAATAATCTTTTTTTTTTTAAGGTGAAGTACACAAAAGCATTTCTGACAGCGTCCAGTAGAGTGTGAACAACACTAATTGTTCATCAAGAGTCAGATACCTTCTGGGCACTCAGATAGGCAGAGGTCATTAATATTAACTCCAGAAAGATACAAACAAACAAACAAAAGTCTTTCAGAATGTGTCCAAATAATGTTTTTGGGTTTTTTTTTCTTTTTCTTTAAATTAACTTTAGTTTAAGTAAGAAAGAAAACATAAAATCATAGAATCATTAAGATTGGAAAAGACCTCTAAGATCATCAAGTTCAACCATCAACCCAATACTACCATGACCGCTAAACCATGTCCTGAAATGCCACATCTATACATTTTTTAACATCTCCAGGGATGGTGAGTCCACCACTTCCCAGAATGTATAAATTGATACTAGGTCCACTGAGGACAATGGGATCCACCAGTGATGGTTGCCTCAAACTTTCAGAGGGAGACATGGACTGAAAGCACTTCCCCACAACACTGAGAGCCGCAGGAGATGGGGCTGGGGTGGTGGTCAGACCACCACAGCCCCCCTCACCCGCTTCTCCCTCCTCCCCCCTCTCCCTGCCCCAGTGTCGACCCTTCTCTGGGCTCCAGCCCTTCAGGGACAATCTGCTCCCTCCTGGGCTCTCCACGGCCACAGCTCCTGCAGGAATCTCCTCCTCCATCCCTGAGGCAGCGTTGTCCTCTCTGCCATGGTGTCCCACACCAGAGCAGAGCAGAGCTGTGTGTGGCACAGGCAGCTGGCTTGACTCCAGAGAGCTGAACTCTCCCTGAGGTAAGTGGGAGAGCACCAGATGGCAGAAACAAAAAATAGAGGTGAGACTGGGAAATGAATTTCTGCATTTAAAAGATCTTGGCCTTTGCAGTTTTAGGAATGGATTTTGAGCAGAGTTGCAAATGTATTTTGGGTTGTCTGATCTGGGGACTCTTGGTTTTGCCAAGTATCACATATCACCATGCACTGTCTGAAGGAGCCAAGTCAAGTCCAGCTGTATCACCTCTTGGAGCCTATCCATCGCTGCAAGTGACAGCTTCGAAGGATTTCACTTTGACATTTACTTGGCTCCTTCTCTCTTACCATTAGCACACGTCTGGTGCCTCCCTGAGAGAAACACAGGGCATGGAAAATGCCTTTAAATCACCTGATCAGCCATAAAATTTTATTAACAAAGAATGAATTTCTGCCATCAGAGAACACTAGTCGTTTCTTTGTGGCTACACTGTGCCCTTGGTCCTCCAGTCTGACAGACTGAGTGGCTCATCATGTGCCTGGTGGCACTTCTGTTAACCTTGCAAGCACTTGCAAAAGGTGTTAAATTCCTACATTCCCCTGCATAGCTATTATTTATTAATGTATTAGACCTTCACTCACTATATATTCTTGGTTTTAGCTTGAAATGAGATATACAAATGTTCAGCCTGTTCATCTAGCCACTGAAAGTCGATAAAATCCTGTAACCTGAAGAGCCATAGAAGTTGCACATTGCAGGTTCTGAGCCTTAGTCCACCTGAGACTGCAGACAGTGTATCTTTCCCAGTAGGATCAGAACGGTGATTATCCCAAGAGAACTGGTAGGTAGGGGTAAGCTTCATCCTTTTAAGTGTTTAATATCTCAGAGCCAGAAGGCTGTATTTTAAAATGGATGATAAATGGATAAATATTTAACACAGACCAGGAAGGATTCATTTTGATGCTTTGAAGGTGGTGTCTCTGTTTTGCTGAGGCGAGAAAGGAGTTGCTAGAGAGATGTATTGGCTTTTTTTTCTCCCAGTAAAAATGTTTTTTGTTTGTTTGGTTTTTTATTCTAGGACAAACCCTGTATCTCTTTGTAGTGTAAAGTACAGCGTGTCCTCAGGGTGGGAAAAAGCAAACAACAAGATGAAAAAAAAAGCAGTGGGCAGTTACAAGATAAATTTCAAAATCTTTTGGCACTGTCAAGCCTTAGAGGCAAAAAAGCACTAAATTGTCTTTTGTTTATATCCCAGGAGAATGTTTTCTCCTTTGGTGTGTTGAATCTGTGTGTTCGCTCATGTATTAAAATTGTTGCTTGGTCTGCAGTGTAAAGATAACATAAAATGATTCCTAAATACTAGATATAGGTTTACAGCCACAGATGCTCTCCAGAGCTGTCATCACTTCTGGGTTGTGGTTGTGATGTGATGTAATGTTTTATGCTCTGCAGCTTCTGGACAAAGCCATGGCTAAAGGGATTTAGAGAAGCTGACCAACAGATGTAGGCTGGGAGACTGCTAGAGAAACACACAGCAAGGAATGAGGAATTGCCAAGGAAGAGAAAAACGATGCGTAAGGACAGGATTCAAAATGGGGGTTGTTGCCTTGCAAAGTCTATCCTGCCTTGCTGTCTCAAAAACTCTGCTAGTGACTGGATCTCATGGGGAATTGGGAACCTGCCTTGGTGGTCTCAGGCTCTCATGGAGAAGAGGAGTGGGAGCAAGTCACAAATCTCAGGAGACATAAACTGTTCAAATTCCTTCACCAAGGTCACAGCAGCCACCATGTACTAGATGAAGTTGCTTTAGCTCTATGTTCATCGTGTCAAAATCACTCGCTTCAATGGGGTGGAGGGAGGTAAGACTTGAAATACAATGGCATCTAAGGATGGCTGTCTTTGATGTGGTCCTGGATAACCAAAAGTAACTCATCTTTCCTCTGATGATACTACCTGTGAGATTTTTACCAGTGTCCCCCTTTAAATACATACCCACAGCCTGGGAACTCACAGCAGAAATTAATTTCTTCCCAAGCAGAGCTCTCTGTCTAGTCTGATGTGCCAAGTTTCATGTACCAGAGATGATTTTTACCCCATTCCTTAGAAAGATAAGTGCTCCTGACAGTGGAATAAGTGTGTTGACAGCAGCTGTGATCACCAAAAATGGGCTATGCTGGCAGACACCACTTGGGTCATATGACATTTGGGAAGGGTGCAGAGAGGGAGAGGGATCCTTGCTCTCACCATAGGTACATCTCCTCCTTATGCTGTCATCCAGTGGCTGTTTTATTGCAGGCTTTCATTCCTGATTAATGTGTTATTATCTGCACTATTAGAAAATCCACCCTAGTTGTTTGTCGCCAGATAACATTCATCTCCTGCTCAATTCCTGCTTTTGGCTGTAATCAGACACTGAGGTGATAAACACTGGAAAGCAAGGGACGGCTTCAATTTAGGCTGTATAAAGAGACCTGTTACTCTGCAAAAGCACTGTGTATGTTTGGTATTGATAGGATTAGTGCAAGGTAATTCATATTCCAAGACTGTAACCTGGCTCCAGATTAAATAATATACCCTGCAAAGGAAATTACCAAGACATTGTGTGTTAAGAACACTGAACACTCTTAATTTTATTTTATTTTTTAAATGAATTTTAAGTACCAGCCCCTCACTTCAGGACTGTCTCAAGAAGATATTGCATCTCCCTTAATTAAAGTTTTGTTGCTACAGTGGCTTCTTGAAACTTCCAGGAGATACTGGCCCTGTAGCCTGTATACATTTGTACCTCCTGAAGTCAGTCTTTCAGCTGAACTCTGGATTTGTGCTGCATGCTGAGGTTACCTCTGTAACTCAGAGAAAGCAACATTAGGTATGGTCTGCCACCATCTAGGGGAGTTATGAAGATCAGAATTAATTTCTTGGGTTATTATTAACAACATTCCAATATAAATCTCCTGATAGAAATGTTCACCTTAAGGGAAACAAACGTTGCTCCCCTCTGCTATTTTAGGTCCTCCGTCTCTGCCATGTTTCAAAATTATGTGAAGCACAAGAACACTGTGATACTTCACTGAGAGGCTGTACATGAAGTAACATCTTAGTTCCGTGTCTCTAAAAACAAATTACTGAGACCTAGTGCTTTAAGGATGCTTACAGACAGACATCAGGCTTTACCAGAAAGTAAAAAACCCATCATTTTAAGAAATGAGATTAGAATCAGGCAGATTCTTTGAATTATCCTGTCTTGAATTGTGTGGACAATATGTCATAAGACACAAAAATGTAACTGCAAAGTTTATGACATGTATTTGTGTGGGATGACACTTGCCTACAACTTCAGTCTCTTCTTTAGGTTTTTCCCTTGTCATCTGCAGGAAAACTTTGTAACATTGGGCAGGTTACCAAACCTTCTGTCTAATATTTGTCAGGCTGTGGAAGACAGTAGGACATGCACCATCCAGAGGTTTGGTAGGTCTTCGTCAGCTGTAGTGTTTAAAAAGGTTTGAAGATGGACATTTAGAATAAATGTAATGGTTTCATTTTGACACCAGGCTATATGGAAACCAGTGGCTCCTTCTGAATCCAGATGTAGACATGCCATATATCACTTTTCTGTACTTTTCTTCCTTTCTTCCATCATTACACACAATATGGTAGAGATCTTACTCAATTTAAGTGACACCATAAATATTTGCATTAAAGTTAATAGGATTAGAGAGACACCATAACATTGAGCATGCATAAAGATGCCTGCCACTTTTTGGCTTTAAATAGTTTTCAGGTCCCCTTAGCAACAGGGTTTTGCATGTGCAACAAAATGTTTTTAATGAATGATAATCATCAGACATTGATGCCCATGCTGAAGAGTTAACATTAATGCCCTCTTCATGCTGCAGCTGTTATGCAGAGATTTGTTCACATTATGTAATTAGATTTAACAATCCTCTTACATGTTTCTTTTTAACATTTCCTTGAGGGTGAATGAAAGGATTTGCTTAGGAAATAATTTGTCATTTATTTTTCCCTCAGACTGAGTTAGCTTTGAAAACAGCCACAGTTTCAAATCAGTGCTGATATGGATGGAAAACTTTCCTCCGTTAGTTTGCAGTGGCGTGCCATCCCACAAACCCATGAAATGATCCTCATTTTTCTTGTTTATTGAATTACTGCATTCTAAATTCAAATAAAGTCTTTTCCAATCATCAGTAGGTTTTTTCAGCACCCAGAGGCCTCATTCATTCTTACACCATGGTAAAGACCCCCATTCTGTTGCCAGCCAATTTCATCAAGAGCTTGATTTAGCCAAAAATATCCACAAACCTCTCATTTTCCTAACACTTTTCTTTCTCTAGTTTAAGGTAAAACATTCATCCTAGTCTTTAACTGTCAGTTGTCTCCTAGAACAACAACTGCAGATATTTTTTAAAAGGAAGAGTTAATGAAGCCAGAGAGGAAAGAAAGGGATGCAATTTCATATTCTTCTACCAAGGGGCGATGAAGCATCTGAGGTTTATAACCTTGACTTTGAAATGGTTTTGTAATTATGCCTTCTTAAGACAGTATGTTGGGAAGTCTGCTCATCACTGGCTGAGTGGGAGAAGGAATCTTGTCATTCATGATGGCTGATAACACGTTTGCCAGATCAAAATTAAGAATAACCTTTCACCACCAGCTGTAGCACAGCCATCCTTTCTGCTTCTCAGTGGGTACCAATGAGATTACAGTCAGTTCGCACATGACAAACCAAAAATAACCCCAGCAGTCTGTTAAAATTTAACTCCCCCGAAGGATTACATCCTAACAAGCTCTGCAGACTAGTGCAGTTCAGTTGATCAATGGGAAGTGAATCATATGCTTCATTTTTTTCAGAGTTTTCAAAAATCTCAATCAGAAAAGAATTGTGTTGTGAGTAGGGAATGATGTATGGTGGGGCAAGACCCTGCATGGATTGCACGGTGAAGTCTTTGTGGGATTAAAGCTCCAAACCTTCAAAACTACCACGATAAAATTCAGAACTAATTCTTTCTTCTAATAAAACCTTAACTAAATCCTGTCTGCTTCTAAATGTTCCAGTGCTCTGGAAGGTTTCTCCTATTCCGTACATATCTATCTGTTGGAAAACACATGAAACTACAGCATTAGCTAAAGGGCACCTCAATTTGCCATCTGTATTCCAAGGTATTATAATGTAAAAGTTTTCTTTACAGTTGTAAGATCTCTCTTTAAATTGCTCTTTATGGCTTCTCTCATTCACCAGAGACAGATGTACTCAGAATTGGTAGGGTAAAAATTCTTGAGCTGACAGCAGATAGACTGGGAAAAAAAAGGAAAAAAGAGAAAACATCAAAGGAAAATAATCATCAGCTCTGAACATCATGAGTTCAGTGCATAGTGACAGTATATTTGAGGCCATCTTCCTGAAAGAGGGAAATTACCAGACGTCAGAAGTGCGTAGGTCATTGAAGCATGGAGCTTTTTACATGAAAGTGTTTGGCCATGGGCTTTGCTGTCTGACTGTCACTATTCCTCTGTGCCTACTGGCTTTCATCACAGACCTGTTTCTTCTCTTCCTCTCCTGGGCTCATGCTTTGAGCTCTGATCTTTCACTATTGAAGTCACTGAGAGTTTTGCCAGTAATTTCTGTAAGCTAAGATCAAGCTCTTACTTTCCTTTCATACTCTTTCTTAAGTTTCCCAAATGTTTCTTTCTAGGCTTCATTCCGCAAAGCACAGATGTTCTTTCTGTCTCTCTCTCTATTTTTTTTTTTCTTTTTTGGCTAAAGAGTAGAACACTTCAGAAAAGCAGTGAATAATTTGATTTGTCAGATTTCTCCAAGCATTTTGGGAAATCCTCTTTAGGATAGGGGTGATGATCAAGCTAGTACAGATTTTCCAGCCTCCTGGAAGTAACAACCAATGTCTGTAGGATGTTTAGTTGCCAGAAAATATTCAGACACACATGCACATGCTCACTCCCATGTACAAACCTTCCTGTGAGTAATTGGGTGTTCATGTTAAAAATAATTAAATAACTTCTGGTCGCTCACATCTAAGCCCTGTGAACAATTCATGCTGTTAAAGCTGCTAAATTAAACCTTCCTGACTCCATAATGCTGGTATACCAAGCAGATGTATTTTGGAGTCCTACCCACTGGTGTGCTATCTACTGACTAGTTGCATATAAAGTGAGAAGAACACTCATGTAACAGTGTCTATATATATAGCAACCAACGTACACTCTGGAGATGTTGCAAGGGCTCCAAAGTTTAGTTTACTTTGAGGTTTTGAGCTTAAATCAGAACTAAAACTGCCATGAAAGATGTTATAATGATTGAATATACTTTCTAGATTTAACATCTTCACAACCCTATTTAATTTCCTGTAATATTTTTAGATCATATGAAGAGATGTTCTCCTTATTCATCAAAAGATATTTTAAGCCTGACGGGGGGTAAATGAAGCTACTGATGTCTGCTTCCTTCACTTTGTACTTTTTGCTTGACACCCTGTGCTCTCACATCAGCTCCTTACCCCTGTTCTGGGAACCAAGGAGAACCAAGAGCTGGGTCAGTGAAAGTGTAGGAAGTGTAGGAAGATGGAGTGAGAAGACAGATGTGCATCTTTCTAGATTCATTTCAATGGCCTGTCTCTGCATGTGCTGGAGTTACGACACCTCCTGCACCTTCATGCTGCAGGTATCAGGCTATGAAGATGGGGTCTTCTGTTTCAGTGAAAAAGGCCACAATGACCAAAAACTTCAGTTACGTGCAGACAAAAAAAATTTGTTTTCCTCAGGTGATATCAGAGACTATTTACTTATGCACTGAATTCACCAGAACAAGGTCACCTCTATGATGAGACTGAAGCATTTAAAAAAAAAAATGCCTATACTAAAGACCAAGCATCTAAAGTGTAACATACATGAGGAAGAGTGAGACTGTAACTGTTTCCTGCTATAGCAAAATAATTCCCAGATAAGCCTAAGAAACGGGCAATGCTTTATGTTCCTGGGAAGAGAAAAGAAAATACCCAGACCTAAGCCAAAACTCATTGCCAGAGAGATGTGAAGATACATTCCCTTCCTGATGCCAAATCTGGTGCTTGGCTTAACTCAGACTGTGGAAGTAAGACACCCAAAGTGTGTCATCCTGTGCATCAAAGACTTTCCGAATTTTATGAGACTTCTGTTCAAGCTGTCATTACTTTCCTTAAATGGTGGATTTTATTTATGCACTGCATTTAAGAAACAAAAAATACATCTATGGAACAGGTTTCAATGGGATGTAGAAATACCTGAGGTAGCTTTAACCGGGCTACAACGATAATGGGAGCAGGTTAACTGTGAAAGCATAGGACTTTGTGCTGTCAGCTTAATTCATCACATTAATTAATTGGTTCTCAGCATGGAAAATTAACCCATTCTACTTGAGCTACATTTGTCTTAATGCCCTTAATGCTTTATTAATTCTAACCCTTTGTACTAAAACATCCTACAGTTAAGTTAGAGAAACTAACAAGTAACAGTAATAGTATGGCTTCCTATTTGACCAGATCTTACATTCTTAAACTAACCAGCTTAAGGTTAAAGTTGTAAGAATGTATGTACAGGTACTTGTTCTCAGGGACCAAAGATAATCTTTTTTTCTTTTACTAACCTGGATTGAAATCCCATAGCAGAGTAAAAAAACCACAGTAATGTCAATATAGATTTGTGGTGCTTAGTGGAGACTGAGAAATAGATTCACATGGCCTGAACTCCCCCTAAACCCAGTATTTACTATTGCCACGGTGCCAAGAGGGCTATAGGACTGAGGGCAGGGTAGAATTAAGGTGATCCAAATCTATCCAGGTCAATATTTCAATTTTTCTTAGTTACCACTGGGCACTAAGGAATGAGAGACTCTCCTAAAGACTTCAATGTCTGTTTTTCTCTAGTTGAAATATCCCTGAGAGCAGCAGCACTAACTGGATAACAGTGGGCAAACAGTTAACCCAGAATAACTTTGTCGTACTCTTTCATCTGATGCTGGTTGTCCTGACTGCTAGTAGCTGGAGTGCCACAAGCATGAGCCTTGCCATCTCTCCTGATCACTGGGGTGCTGTCTACCCTGTTTTATGCAATGGTGCTCAGTGGTCACCCAGCTTCCTTAGCCAAGACATTTCTGCATCAACCTGTTAGTTTTATCCTCACTGTAGAGGCCACGAGGCACTGCAGTCCACCAAATAGCGGGTGGGATTTGAGAGGTTACCTGTTCTTCCTCCATTTTGGAGTTTCCTCGCCAAGCAAGAAGGTGGTACATGGTATGGAGGAAACTGAGTGCCGTCTTGTAGGTGGAGTGGGCTAATGGGAGAGGAGGACCTGAGAGGGCCAGCAGAAGCATACAGACCACACTGATGCATGCCGACTCTAAGACGTCATCAAGATATAAGAACTGGCAACTCCCCAAAGGGTGTAGCCCATATACTTGTGAGGTAAATGTGGTCTGCATTTTATATGTGCAAATCCTAGAAAATATATCTATACTTCATTGTTCCTAGCTGTAAGTGGGGAATAAAGGAAACTCAGGCATGCAAAAAATATCTGACCTGAATCACTGATATCCCATCAATTAGGACCATTAGTGTGAGCCCAATCTGTCTAGCATACTACACTGTAAAAGCAAGCAGAGGGGAACCAATAACCCCTCAATTCAATCTGGCTTTAACTATTGCTTCTTGTTTCTTCTTTTATCATCTATCTCATGAAGTTTGGGTCTGTGGAACATCAACTGATAGAGATTGCTACAAAATCAGCCTATGAAGTCATTGCTGGATCTGACACTGGCAATATAAACCCTGCTTTTGAGCTGATAATGGAAAGGTTAATGCTGTAATAAAGGAAGAATAGACAGACATGCAATTTACTCTCTGCTCTGTAAACTGGGGAACTAATAAAAGCTGTGCTAGAAATAATAATAATAATAAAAAAGAACAAAAAACCCCAGCCAACTTTCAGGAACTGAGAAAAATATGTATTTGACAGTATCCTGCAGCATAAAGAATTTCCATATGTTAAAAAATGACAGAAAAAATAAAACTGACATGAGTTTAAGCACTGAGCAGGGTAGAAAGAGACAACTGAATGTACAAGATGGCCACGCCATTATTAACTTCTGCTGTCCGGGTCCGAGGGAAAAACTGCTCCTACTTTTGTGCACACTGTGACATGTCTTGTACAAGGAGAATGATTCAAAATTCCTGGCAAAAATTAATTTCACACACTCTTGTATCCTCACCTACGAAGGAAAGAGCACAGCGATCCATGCTGGAGGAAGGAGCACAGGTTCCCTCAAGGGTCTAAAGCATGAAATATTTCTTAGCCTGCCCCATGGCTCCAATAATAGTGTGTGCAGATCTTAATTACATGCTTTCTTTTATGGGCATGTTGAATCATTCATGTTAGATAAACATCCATTGCAACTGTTTAGCGTACACTTGAAGTGGGCACCTTGAGATACATCTAATAACCTTACAAGCAAGCCGAGTGTAAACATGTGCTTATTTTTAAAATGTCACAATGACTGAAATAGTGCTAGTAATTTGAGGTGAAGTATTCACCATGAAAGCCTTTCAAATTTTGTTGTTGTGAGTAATTAACTCTATCATCAGGCTTACTGCAACACACTCAGGACTTGGATAACTTGAAAAATAATAGTTATCAGGTCTGATAATTTCACTGTGTGAGGTGGGATTGCAATACTTGATTTCTTCAACTTTTCTCTAATGATAACATTACCTTCATAGGAGAAACTAAGCTTTTGTTCTTTAGAAACTATTCCTTTAGTAATTGTCTTGTCTGTGGGAAAACACTAAAATGTGTGCACCCTCAAGGGTAAAAAAGGTGAAGGGGAGGGTATTTCTAAGAACATCTCATTATTAATTTTAGCTTCACCTCATGTTTTATCAATAGACAGTTTAGCAATATTTGTGTCAATATATGTGTGGTTACAGTGGTAAGACAAGAGTAAGAAAAAAGCCCCTTTTTTTGTATTGTTAAAGGTTGTATTTAGACATTTTTGCCCTGGGGCTCTATGGAAAACTTTTTTCCCTTTTACTTCCTTTTTATCATTCCCAACACTGCAAGAGAATGTTAGGTTTGATTCATGGCTTGTTATCTGACATTGTGAGTGAGATCCATCTGACCTAGTCACCTGGGGCTCTTTTTCCTGTTGGAGAGGTAGGCACTTCTAATACATGGTTCATCTCCTCCTAAAGCAGGTACCTAAAATAGAGCAGATGATTCATGCTTTTAAGGTCCTCAGTTTTCCCCACTGCTCTGAAGCGAGCTGGGCACACTGAGATGCAGACATTTGCACTGTCAATGTCTGCATAAGCTGAGATGAATCCCAGCCTGCATTTCACATGCATCCGGCCTAATTTTTATTGAATCAAAAGGCAGGCAGAAATATTAATTGTCAAAAGAATAAGGCTGAGCTCCAGTGCTTATTGAAACCAATGAAAATGTTCTCATTGGAGAAGTGTTCTCACTGTTGGAGGAGCAATCTTGTCCCCTCCTTAATTTCCTGTTTAAAAGATGTATGGACTGCTTTGAGTATAGACCAGAGCTCTGAGCCTTTGTAAGGCTACTTCTGCTGGCAAACAATGAGAAACTCAATGTACAATCGTTTGTGAGCATCTTGATCAAGACTACTGAGAAGTCATTGTAACATCACGGGAACAGTTAGAGCATGTGAAATAAACAATTAATCAATGTTGAGGACAACTTCAAGCTGTGCTGTACCAAATACAAATGTACAGGCGGTAGGTAGCCAAGGCTAATATCCATGTATAATCAGATCCTTGAGATACTGGAGAGATCACCTGATTCATTCAGTACATCTTTCACCCAGGAAAGAGCTATTGCTTAGTGCTCGCCTACTGTTTTCTGTAGTCATATGACAAGTGTGCCACCCCATCCCTGGAGATGTCCTGGTGGGATGTGGAGAGAAAAAAATCTGACTTCCCACACACTTTAGATGCCTGTGTCAACCATCACAGTTGTTTGGGAGGTCAATAAAAAAAGCCCAGACCTGACATTCATCCCTCTGCAGCAGTCTTAATTTTACAAGAACAGGGAAAAGCTCTGATGCAAATCTTCCTCATCATCCCCGTATTCGGGACTGACAGAATCCCTGCAAGCTGTGAGCACAGTGTCAGTGTGGTTGCTTTCTGCCTTCGTTCACCTACATGAGATGAGATACAACTCATGATTAAAATATTCAGTTCAGGCATCCAAATATCTGTGTGTGTATGTATGAGCTAAGTATCCACTATCCCAGTACTCTGGTCGGTACAGTCCGTGGGCCTCAAGGACAGTCCAGCTCACTGAGTGAGCTCTGTTGGCTGGCTGGTCAGATCTGCCATGCTATACCCAAAAATGGATTTAACTCTCTGCTTTTAACAGAAGAAGCTGGAAAAGCTTGAATTAGGAATAGGAATTCTTATTCCCATTGATGTTGAATAAGAATAGGAAAGTTGTGTCAAAGCTGTGTCCCACTGTGCCCAATACTCCTCTGCTACTGAAGACCCTCCTTCAGTAAAACCAGCTGCTCCATTTAGGAGAGAACCAAAGATTCATGTTCTTTGAGGATACTGTGAGTCTGTTGAGGTTTAGGTTTTAATTCACCAGACCTACAAGAGATACTCTCTGTTATCCCCTCTTTTTCCTCCAAATAGAGGAAGAGAAAGAGGATAAGAGAAAGAGACTTATTGCCCCCTCCCATCCCAAATGGGAGAGGAAGGGAATGAGAGAGAGAGGCTTCTGGATCAGAAAAGAAAGCTAAAACAGCTTTAATGAAGATAATGATAATAAAAGGGAATATATATAAATATATGCAAAATGAGTGTCGAACCCAGCCTCCCCCCGATGGCAATTACATCACTGTCACCACTGGGGCTCAGCAGCAGATGGGAACCAGGTTCAGGACACAAAGAAGGCTGAAGGGAAGGGATGAGAGTGAAAGGAAGAGGGTCCAGGCATAAGGGTGTACTGAAGGGACAGCATAAGGGTCAAGACCCTTACGATCCCTCAGCTTTATACTGAATATGATGTATATGGGATGGAATACCTTGTTGGTCAGTTTAGGGTCACCTGTCCTGGCTGCTCCTCCCCACAGGTGTGGCCTTTCACTTTCTGCACCCCCCGATGTGGCACACAAGATCTGGCAGTGACCTTGGTCTGCACACACCAATCTGTGGTAGTAACTCTAAACATGGGGTGTTATCACTGCTAGAAGCAGACACTGTCTGTGAAAACATGCTGTGAGCTTCAGAGAGTGCAGTTAGTTAGCAGAGACTCAGATGGAAAGTAAAATCACTGGAGAGAATTGGTTTGGTTCTAACTCAACCCAGGACAGAGTCCCAACAGAGCTGCTTAGCACAGACTTGGCTGTGCTTTGCTAGATTGTATCCTGCACTCAAAACTTCTCATTACTGCAAACTGGGGTTTATTTTTCTAAAAGTACTTACGTATGCTGAATTCCGTGCCATTTCAAATTACTTACTGCACTAAATAGAGCTCTTTCTTCAGAGGAAAACAAATAAAAATATTCCCTTCCATATTGCCATTTTTTTCCTGAAGAATTGTCATTGTTTGAAACTGTTGGCTGGAACAGGGATAATGTAATCAGCTGAGCAAAAGGGCCATCGTACATTGTTTTGAGAAGCATTGTTGCAGATGCTGGTGAAACACTTCAGGAATAAAATTGGGCAGGTCTGGGAAAGGCTGATAACCTCCTCCAAAGACTTCAAATATCACATGCTTACAGATGATCGTTCTGAATTTTGAATGCTGATTAATTGCTTATGGTAATACAAAGCAGCAGAAATACTTCAAAACAGCATTAAATTTACATAGGTACAAACACCATGTGCTGTTGTTATTGTTTGGTTGTGTAAACCAGAGTTCTGAGGATACAGTGACCTCTAAAGAGCTTATGCAAAGTTCACTTTCAAGGAGAAGGTGATGCATTTGCTGTGCTAACACAACTCATGATTTACTAATGGATATGCACTGGAGGTGAGAAAGGAGCACATGGAACTTGTTGGCCTTAGCAGCTGCCTTACCACTGTGGGTCTGGAGCCTTCAATGCTCTTTGCTGTGGAGGTGCAGATCCTATAGAAATTCCACATGGCACAGCCTCTGTAAAGAGTTTTTCTGAATAATTTTAAAGTTATTGCCATTAGTTTAAAGATTAGATGTTGAAAAAAACACTGTTATAAGGGGATTTGCCTCTGAGAAATTGATGATCCCCTTCACACTTCTATGCAGACCACATACATGTCATGGGTTAAACTGTCAAGGTAGCAGCTGACATTTTAGGGTTGAAATCCACTTTCTGTCCCTCTTCTCTCTTCCCAAGAAATTGTTTTTATAGAACTATGAGAGAAGAGACACCCTCAAATATATTTTGGAAGGCAGATATTAAAGGGCGTAAGACCTGTGGCAGTGATCTGGTTGGTGTGCAGCTGAGTTACAGGGAGTGGTTTCATTTCTGCACTGAGAAAGGGCATGGCACACACTGTGTTCAGTGCCAGGACTCTGGTAGTACTCTCAGTTGGTATAATGGAGCTATCTCCTCCGGAAAAGCAAAGAATGGGGGTTTGAATCACATGCACCTAGTCCACTATGAGACACCATGGGGGTTCTTCAGTATCCATTTAGAGCTGGCAAATATGTGGAAAAACAGCCTGAGAGTGAAGTTCCACCAGAATGTCCGTCATTATGTGATAAAAGTCTCCCTTGGGTGGGATTCTAAGACCATTACATTGTTATGTTTAAAAATTACTATTTTCATGTGATATCTGAGATAATCTAAAGCCTCTGAGACATCCCCAGTTCTTTTATAGAAAGAGATATTCAAGAATATTCTGCATTCAGTGCTCAGTGGCCTTCCCCTGGCCTCCAGCTAATGCCATCTTATGGGGTATTGACAATGGGCCAGAGCTGTTGTTGTCTGACTTATCATCAGTGTGAAAACACAAAAACACAGCCTGCTTATCTGTGGAGCACAAAGGAAAAATTAGAGTCTGATGTAAGAAAAGCTTTATAGGAACAGCATCAAATAAAACTGAACTAAAAATTTGCTTTAATTTACAGGAAAGTTTGATCTTTCTGTTAACGTGGTATTTTGTCTGTGTTCATTTGTGTATCCCAAGAGAACACATTCCTCCACACCACCACTGTTCACTCAATCCACATGTGAGTTTAGCCCTTGTATCTGTTAGCACAAATCCTTTCTCCTCCTCTTCTTCTCTCCCCAAGGATAAAGTGAGAGCAGTTCACGTGCTTTGCATTCTGCACAGAGAAATCCTTCTGTTACTGACTGATGGGAGCTTGTTCTGCAACACCACTGGATTTATGAGCAGGTCATAGGCTACAGAGAAGATTGTTAAGGAAAACTGATGGGCAGCATTGCCACATAGACTAAGATGCAGCGATGACTCTGCTCTCTTCATGTGTATAAAAATTAGAAAAAGTTAATAAAATCCTTCTGGATTAACAAACAAGCAAACTGGATAGTTCAGAGGAAGGCTCTGAGCCCTTTGATTTTTCTGCAGTGCAAGCAGTGCTTAAACACTAAGTGGAAAAGATCTCTCTTCCATTCTGCAATACTTCATGCCTGTAGCTGGAAAAGTCCTGAGTCAAGTGCTCTGTGTCATAGCCAAAACTATGACCACCTCAGGTGCAAAATGACAGAGCTCTCTGTGGAATTAATGCCAGAAAATTCAGAAAGGGGCTCTTAAATTGATAATATTTATCTTCTGTAATCCAGAGATTCCACTCAGTCAGAGAGAATTGAGTCATATAACTAGCTTCACAGCAGCTACATTATCAGGACACCCTTCATTGCCCATAATGGAAAACCCACTATACTGTTACCTGGACCTGGAGTGCACTGGCAGTGTTGTGGGGTGCAGGTTGGGTGCAGCCATGCACCTCTTCCTTACACAGCTGAAAATCTTTGGCTGTACAAAGAACCCATTGGGAATGGCGCCATGCAACTTTTCTTCTGAATGTCCCAGTCCATGTGAAAACTGAGATCACTGCATAAAGTCCTCGTGTTCACACATAAGGGTATGTGCATGATGGAGTTTGAGATGGCACAGGCAAAGAAAATACAGTCTAAATTGGAAGTTGTTTTTTCACTTCGCAGTCCCACCTGTCTGAAAGTGCTAGATTAGGTTGGAAGTATTGGCATTGCTTAAAAAGGTAGGTTATCTGGCAATTCAGGGTCAAAAATAGGAAAAAAACAAACTATCAAAACTCCCAAATGGGTTAGTGTTGGCTAGAGTGAAGATTCTCTTTTCAGTTCACTGTAAGAATCTGGTCAGCCACTGAACTAATGTTATCACTTCCCTCCCTAGAAACCCTGTATTAGAGACTACAGAGGGTATCTCTGGACAATGCTGTCTTCCTGATATTATAAATTCACTTTCAGCTCTATCACCTTTGAAGGTCCTGATACTTGACTGGGGTTTTGCTTGGGTTTTTTCTATCTCCCCTACAGTCTTTTGATCTTTATTGGTTTCAAATGGGAAGGTAGAAAATATTACAACAGTCCAGACAAAAGGCATGACAGTGGGTTCACAAGTTTCTACCTTTTGCATTCTTTGGAGCTCCCTGCAAATTCATTCAGAGAACATAACTCATTTCATTCCTCCTTTCTAAAGAAATGGGAAGAGTTAGTGGGGAGATCAGTACATGTCTGTGGGAGAGATCCTAATTCTTGGGTATCACTGAGATTTTGCCATTTTTGGAAGTGAACTCCTTGATGTTTTATCTCTCTGGACACAACAGTGTTGGTGACGTTTTGAGAAGTATATTCCTGGAAATTTCTATTCAGGATATTTAAGCATTAACATGGATGATTAATACTCTTACCTTAGTCTCTTTGCATATGGTAAATTCACTTTACTTCTTTGAGGGCTTTGCTGAAGGCTGGGCATTTGACTGCCCAATTACAGGCTGATTTTCAAATTCCCTACACTTTTATTTCACAGAATTTAGCAGAAACCAATGTATGAATCTTAAAGTTTTCTCTCAAATGGCTTCACACAGAATTGTTTATGTCCCTTGGAGAATATCCTGTTAGAAACATTTCGGAAACTCCTTTGGTTTGCAGTTACTGAGCTGGGACTGCTGGGTGACGTGGTCTGGCTCTCTGCTGTGCATGGCCACCATGTTCCATAGTCTATGTGCCTCAACTCAATTAGGAGCATGCTGCCAGCCAGAGATAAGCCCATGGACAGACATACTAGTCAAGGCAGATAAAAGGCCCAAACAATACTTCAGTCCAATGTCATTCACTTAATATAAAAATAGAATTTAAAGCCACTAACAGAGCAACCCAGAATATTTAGTTTCAACTATCAGAAGCTTTTCTGTCCTTATGCAAGCCACAGGGGGATAGGAGACATCTAACTCCTTGGTAGCTAATGCTGTCATTGCCTCTCCTTCGCTTCTGTGGTCTGTTGCCCATGTGATAAGATATCTGTTAGCTATCTATGGTAGGCCTTTCAGAGCATCTTTAAAACTGGTCTCAGAGACAAGATGGAAGTAGAATCAAGATTCTACTTGAATGATGGATGACTCTTGTCTTCCAAGCTCAGTGAAATCAGGCAGGGAAATGTAGTGCTCTGGGCTATTTCACACTCTCATGTCAGCAAACCTGGGAAACATGTCAGGCCATTCTTCTGAAATGTCTCCTGGAGAAAATCCAGGTTGTTGGTGTTCATGCTGTCTGATATTGCTGACCCAAAATATTTTGTACCAGGATGAGGGACTCCCTAAGGAAGCTGCCAGTGATGGTGCACAGGGCACTGAAACAAAAGGTTTTCTGTAACGGACATGAAGAGAAAGCAACAAGGGAGGAGGCCTTAACCAGGCTCTTGGTTTGTATGTGGAGGAGAGGAGAAAGGAACCATCTGATTGAAAAGCTGTTCTTTTGCACTTTCAATGGCTTGCTGTGAAGCACAGCTTTCATCTTACAGATCTTGCTTCTTAAAAGCTTTCCAAACTTAGGGAAACAGCAGTGAAGCCTGTTCAGAGGCACTCCCACCGATGAGAACCCGGGGTCATCAGAAACCTGGCATGAGTAAGCATTTAGGATCTTCTGGTTCAGCTGCCTGCTGTGAGAAGGGCAAAATCTCTCACTTCTGTCACTAATGGACTAGTGTCTTTCTCGGCTACCACGTCTTCACCTGCCAGGTCAGCTGGTATGCCAGTGAGACTAGGGAACTTTTGACGATCTTTCCTAGGATTTCCTCCAGCATCATGTGAAGGGTCTTACTCTGTCTCTGCCGTTGCAGCAGAGCAAGAGTGCAATTCAGAGCAGACATGCAAGAATCTAGTTATTAAACGGTGAATATTCCCAAGTCTGTGAAAATCAGGCATGCATTCCCTTCTCTCTGAAGAGCTGTTCTCCAATATGCGGTAATGTCTTTTTTTTTAGTGTTAAAAATCCCAACTCAAGCCTCTCATTAGCAACCGTAAAATGATCAGTGCAAGATACTGCAGATGTTCTGTGAAAACTGAAGTTTGGATGCGGAGAAAAACATGGTGGGTAGGAATATAGAGCAACTGAAAGTACTGTGAGAAAAGAGGCATTTTTAATCTGTATGGGTAAAAGCCAGTAGTTGAAGAAAATAAGGTTGTTCCAATATGAAATTTGGGAAAGTGTGTGGGAATCATGGGTTTAGAACCATATTGCACTGGGAAACCTACACCAAAGATTTAGCAAAACATTGCCAGATTTTCCTAATATAATCTTAGAGAATTCCATTAGCATTTACCAGGTGGCAGAACATAATGAAACTAGGGCATGAGTTTTAAGGGAAAACAAGAAAGTAACAAATGAAGCAAAGCAGAAAAATCTAAGATTCTTAAGAACATTTGAAGACAGAGGAAATTCCAAGGGTTTGCAAGAAATGGTATTGAAGCTGTGAGAGCGAACAGAAGTCTGTGCACTGTTGCACTGGAAGGTATTTCTTACTAGTAATTGTTCAAGAGCCTTTCCTGCCCAGAACCTGGATTATTATTGTGTACGCAGGATCCTCGACCACATGTAGATTTACAGCAAGGAATTTCAGAGAAACCTGGTCATGCAAGAAGTAGCCTGGTGTGGCTGGTAGACTAATTCTTTCAGTAGTAAAAACTTGCAAACATTATTAAAAGATGTTT
>VYZX01002914.1:230996-300309 GCA_013401335.1 Brachypteracias leptosomus | reverse complement strand
TAATGTGGCAGATCATAGGTGTTTTATAGCTAATCAAAGGGATCGTATTGTCTTGGCTGAGTTCACACTGGTTTGCTCATAGAGGTGCACAGTAGCTGGAACATGGGTCTTGGGAAGACACTGAACCACTGACTTCGTAATTGCAAGGTGGGGACAGCAAGGTGTGGTGTGACAAAGCAAGCTTGAAGGCATGGCAGGCACATTGCAGAATTGCTAAGTTAGCTGCCAAATGTCTTGAGCAGCAGGAGTGTGGTTATAACAGGTAGATGGTAAGAGACACATTCTGGATCTAAAAGCTATTTCCTACCAACCACGTGACCTTTACTCGAGAACACGACTGGTGAGTGGGAGAAGGTGAAACTTGTCAAAGGAATCTGGAGTTATTTAGCATGAGCAAACAACGCCTTTATTTCTGCTTTAACCTTGCTCAAAATGGCTGATCTGAAATTTACCTGGGATCAGAAATGTCCGTCTGAATTGCTAATGTTAGGAAAGCCACAGTAAAGTAATCCTTCAGGGCTTGCTGTCAACTGTTTCACTGTTGCCTGTTCCATGCATGGGGAGTGACAGTTGATGTTGTCTGGGGGAAATTCCCCCTCAAAAGACAGCAGGAGCCTTCTGGAGCTCATTTCTCTCCTTTATTCCAGCTGCAAAAATGTTGCAGATTCTCTTAACATGCTCCATTAGCTCGAGGTTTCCCTATACATGAAGGAAACAAAACCCCAAGACAGGTTAGGTGATAACATGTCTCTGAGATGAGCCTCCCAGGTCCTTGCTCACTGCCCACACACACTGCAGGCTGTAGACTCTGCCTTTTTACCAATGAAACAAAGTTGAGTTTTACTCAGCAAGAATGAAATCACACTTTAGTTTTCAGATTGAAATTCAAAACAAGTAGCACACACTAAACACAGTTGGTGCTTAACAAGCTTTTTTCCCGGATGATTTCAGTACCTAATGCTGATCATTTCTTTGATGTACCCTTGCTATAAAAGCAAAGGATCCAGAGCTTTTATGGAGATGTCCTCCCATTTTATTCACTAAGCTCTGAAATATTTTCATGGCCACCTGCCCCTCTGTTCCTGTGGATCAGATTTTGGGAACACATTAAAATGCCCATGATCTGGGTACATGAAGTACTAGAATATGAGCTTCCCCTACTCTGCTTCACAGTAATCACTTACAACACTCCCTTGATTTTTCTTGCCTCTTTATGTATAAAAGACTTTGAATAGCTTGAACCTGGGAATAGTTTCACAAAGCAGATCAATGTGACTTTAGATTGGATGGAATTGGATTTACCAGCAGTGGGAGTTACATTTTCTGTCAAATCTCTATGTTCTGGAGCCTCACAGACAATAGCACAGGGGCAGTGATTTATCGCGCACTGTGTTTATTGGAGAGCAGAACTTTACCCTCTCTATTGTTTCTCTTTCAGCCCCTTTTTTCTTTTCATCCGCATAGAAATGAGTGCAAAAAGGGAGAGAAAAAATAAGTGCCATGCAGTTTTCAAAAGGCAGGTTTGTCCTGGTGCTGCATTGTATTGTAGTGTTTATTGTTTCTCAGGTCTCAGGATGTACCAAGCAGATTTATTCCTCTGTAACTGCAGTGCCATTTTCTGAAGCGCACAGCACATCAGCTTGGAATAGACCTCCTGAGCATCACAGTCCTGTGCCATACCATACAATCCTTTCCCAAAATGCAGTATCATCCCTTTCCTTCCTGAAGAATGCAGATCAGTTAATTAACGTATGTCTGTCCAAGGACCATTCTGATTTACGATCTTGCCATGATTTCTTGACTGTCAGGACTCCTTGGCCAGGTTGAGAACCCTTGATCTTCATGAGAGCCCACCTCACTGCTCTCGGATGGGAAGCAGCCATCCTCTAAAGGTCTCCACCCAGGTTTTTGTAGGCAACATCTCCAATGCAAAGAGAGAGAGGGGTAACAATGCTGTTTTTTCCTTTTATTTCTTTCCAGGTTTCTGATTGTCTTGGGGTGTTTGATCTTAGCTGTTCTGACAACTTTCAAGGAGTATGAAACTGTTTCAGGAGACTGGCTCCTCTTGCTGGTAAGTAGACTGACTGCTGCGTCACCCTGGTAATGTCCTTGAATTGAAATCAGCCCCATCAGCAGTGATGGAAACTTACTCCCAGCTCTGCATGCAATAAGATTTCTTCTGTTGGTCCTGCAGCAGTGACTGTACATTTACACACTGGGGAGTTCCTGATCCATTGTGTTAGACTCATGCTTGTGCCCAATAGCAACAATAACTGCAGTTGTTGCAAGCAGTGCCTCTGATGACTGTCCATGAGAGAAAATCTATTTGCAACAAATATATTCCTTTCTCTGCATTTCCAGCATGCTTGTTTTATGAATGCTGGAGTTCACGCTCGAAACTGTGTTTCTGTAGGCCTCCCATTTGGCAGAAGAAAAAAAATAGGAAGAAACCTCTCACTAAGTATAAATATGACATATCCATCCTTTTATGAAAATGACCCTAACAAAGACGTTCCTCTGCTCCCATAACCGTCATGAAATGGAGAACACAACCTCTCATTTAACCTGTCCTTCTAAAAAAGCATCCCTAGGGAAGCTACCCAGCAAGGGAAGTTCTGAGATCTCAATTTCCATTTCCCCTTGTATCCCCAGAGAAATGTAGATATGAGCAAGAACTAAATGCTGTAAGGGATGAAAGGTGAATTCCCCCTGCATGTTCCTTTTCAAAAAGTGCCTGTATAAAACACTCTCATCCCCCAGGGAATGCGAAACTCACTTTTGGTCCCTGTTACCCTGCTTAGATCCATCTTTCCACATTTGAAAAATCCTGAGGTTATTTTTTTCTTCTCCGGTGCTTGCCTTCATGTGGCTTTCAGAGGTTTTCAGAAGTGCCTGGCAGCTGAGGGTATGAGCATCAGGAAAAATCCCTCTTTCCTCCTTGCCAGCTAGTCACAAGTAGCTGTGTGACCCCTGCTGCCCTTGGCCCATCTCCATTGAGCACCTTAGAGAATCTTTTTCCTCCCCATTCCTTCCCTATGCTTCGAAGAGTTCTTGAGCACGGTGGAAAAGCTCATTTTTCCATGCACCAGGAATGCAAAGGGATAATATATGCCTTAGATTTGTCTTATACATGCCTTTATGATTGCCTTAAATTTATGACCATATGAATATACTGTATCCTGTCCCAGTATCTATAGATATGGCTGCATGATTGAGCTGTTGGTGGGTAACCCTGGGTGTGGATATACAGTGCACTGGGGCTTTGCAGTCACCACTCATGTGTCTTCTGATTTCCTGTGAAACAGGAGGTCTTTTTGTGAAGTTATTGCCCTTCCATCAAGGCAGGGTAAGCACTTCACGTTTACCCAACAGCAGGGGACCATCCTTTCTGCAGAGTACTTAGCAAGCTGTAAAGCTATGTCCCAGTTTGCCTTGCCTCTTTCATCAACCTAAGTTCTCCTTCCTACTTTTTTCCTCTCTATCTCTCACACACATACCCTAACACTTGTGCCTCGTGTTTCCTTCAGCTATCTCCATGTGTCCAGAATTACTGCAAAACCTGTTACAAGTCTAACAGTGGAGTTTGTGTCTTTGATACAGGAAACTTTTGCCATTTTCATCTTTGGAGCAGAGTTTGCCTTAAGAATCTGGGCTGCTGGATGTTGCTGTCGCTACAAAGGATGGAGAGGGAGACTCAAATTTGCCAGGAAGCCTTTGTGCATGCTGGGTAAGCACATGCTCTTTGCCACCATTTTCCCCATTATGTCTTTTTCCTTTTAAGGCTGTTGGAGGGGATGTCCAAGAACCAGTGAAAGGCAGTGCAAAGAGCACTGAAATCAGATCTGCCCAAGCTGTGTCCTGCTTTGAGAAGTTAATTGAAGTATCCAGCAGTAACAATTCATTCAAAAGATTTTTAGGTGACTGGTCAGTGAAAAGAGAATGAATCCTTCTGCTCTTCAAACACACTTTTCTTGTCCAGAGTCCTACTGCATTTTTCTTAACCTCATCCCAAAATATACCATCTCTACCTTCAGTTTCAAACCACTTCAGATCCCAACAAAGTGCTGTCTTCCCCAGACCTCTTTCACATTCAAATGTTGTGTTTCACCTTTGTAATGCTGGTCTGAAGTTTCAAGCATCTTTTTGATTTCACCCATGTTATGTTTCAGACTTGGGAGGCACTGCCTACAACTATCATAAAACTACTCATTGTTCATGTTTGAATCCCCTTCCTAAAACTCCCCATTATGTGCACAAACCAATTAGCCAGCATTTAGGAACTCCCTCTGCCCTGAGCACATCATGCCCATCCACATTCGTTCGCTCTTTCCAGGACTCATTTATTCTGCTGCTCTTCAGACCAAGCACCAGCTTTTTGTTCTGTATGTGTACAGCACATGGCACCCTGGGGAGCTGCAGTGCTGCGGTTGTATAAATACCTGCTGCCCTCTTCCCTCTCCCTCCTTCTGTTCATCTTGTGGGTCTCAATGGCAGATAAAATTAGAACAAATTTTCCTTGTGCTTCTGTGCTACCTTCAATTTAGTAGCACTCCTTTGGGTGCTACTGACATATAAATAATTCTTACACTTGTAATAGCGTTGTGAAGGCGGCAGAGCACGGTGTGAGCAAGTGGGATTGATACTGTCTCAGGACTTCTTGGTAAAAATGTCATCTCACTTCTGAGAATGAATCTTCATTGATAAAGATCCCACTGGATTTATTGATGTTGTCTCTTGGTTGTCACTGGCACTAGTTTGTTTTGAGAATGATTGGAAGTGATTAAATCTGAAATCCATACGGTTCTGCTCTCTTTGCCTGAAAATAGAATATGGAGACAATTTAAAGACTGAGTGCCCAGAGAATGTTTGAAGCCTTTTGGTACCACTTTTTTTCTTGTCTATGTATATGATCAAAAAGCAGGGCGCAAAAAAGGAAAAGAAAGAAAAAGAACTAAAACAAGAAGCAGCAATGTGATTTGCGATTCAAACCTCTCCAGTTGATCAGCAAATTGGCCCTGTGAGTGCTTACAAAAAGTAGTAGTACTGGCTTTGAGATTTTAATGGGAAAGCTCAGTAAAAAAAAGAACAAAATACAAGATGCACCATCAAAAACTGATTTTCTTACCTGCTGACCTGTTGACTCTGGTGTTCCTATGGGACAGATGAATTTAAGGCTGTTTTTCTGCCAATGTGAGGACACTGTTTCAGTGCATCCCTAAGCTAGCTCAGACAGTGTCTCAAGTCCCATGCATCGATCTGCACGCAGGTTATGAGTCTTTGTGGTGGGTTCTGTCCATGATGCCAACTGTGTGGCAGGTGCAGGTATCTGCTCAATTGGCAAGAGAAGGCATTTTCAGGCATCTTTAAAATTTGCTTAGGGAAGTTTGCAGCACAACCAGATGGGATTAAGGAGTAGGTGATGGGGCCACTTTTGTTGTCAGGCTTTGTTCTTCTTGCCTTGCAGATATCTTTGTGCTGATTGCTTCAGTGCCAGTGGTTGCTGTTGGGAACCAGGGCAATGTTCTGGCCACGTCTCTCAGAAGCCTCCGCTTCCTTCAGATCCTACGGATGCTCCGAATGGACAGGCGGGGTGGCACATGGAAACTTTTGGGATCAGCCATTTGTGCACATAGCAAAGTAAGTGAGGAACTTGCAGGACTCAGCTGGGTTTTGAGGGAGAGACATTGAAGGGAAAGATAGGGGATGTGCAGGCAGAGCAATGCCTTGGGATTGTTATGTTTAAGCAATAGTTTTACCCTTCTACCTTTACTCCCTCTTCCATTCTCTGAACCATTTCTACCTCTTGATTTACCCTACTCTACTCAATAGTGGTGCTGGGAAGTGACAGGAGAGAGTGTTCATTCCCACACTCATTACAACAGGAATTTTACCTTTATGCTGAATGAGAGCAGGGACATCCCTTTAATGGTTAAGCATGTTGAAATCTTTGACAGAAACACCTCCGTGGTTGCAACATATTTGTAGTGGCTTCTCAGACTTGTCTGATCAACAGATGGTGCAGGACTCCAAAGAGATGGAAAGAGGATGGTTAGCAGAAATGTGGCTTCAGAGGGAGCTACTGGTATAATTTATCTTTCATGGGTCAGACAATACAAAAATGCACACAGTGTGAACTCAGACAAAATTTCTAAAATCATCTTTGCTCTGTGCTCACTTGATGCTATAGTCAGACACATCCTGTCTCGCACCAGACAGACACGTTGTGTTCCTGCATTCTCACCAAACATTATTACAAGTTTAAAATTATCTGCATAAAAATCCTGTAGATGAGATTTCTCATCTGCACAGGGTGTAGAAAAATTGCACATACTACTTTTTCCATGAATGACATTCCTGACATTTTAGAGGTTTTTTAAAATTAAAATGCCAGCTGGCACAGCATAACTAGACTGTGCTGCTTTGTAGTGGCTGATAGGAATACCCACCCTGCTTCATTTCATAGCAACTTCTGTTTCTTCCCCATATAAACTTGCTACAAGACAGGTGGCACGTAAACACTTATGTCAAAAATGCTTCTCAGGAAACTGAGCTCATGGAAGAAATCTATGTGCCACATACATTGTTTAGAAGTTGTTTAATGCTTCATTGTGTGGGATTTCATTCAAATGTTCCTTGTTTGATTCCCCACCACCCTTTGGACCTAAGCTGGCTGAGGGAGATAAGAAGTGGTTGTGAGAACTTTTACTGGAGACACTAAAGAAACAATTTTGACAACAAGGTTAGCCAACACATTTCCTTCTGTGGTTGCACACCAGAAATTAGCCAAGAAAATTTACTTTTCTCAAGACTCAATTATGAAATTCTCAGTTGCATCTATTTTTTTAATTTTTCAAATGCAGTTCTCAGAAAATGAAAGGAAGTGGAATTTTTTTTTTTTTCCCCACTTTTGAAAACCTTCACCAAAAGCGTTTCTGCTTTGTTTCAGACATTGCTGGGATTTTAACTCGGGTTGCTGCAACTCCCACCTCAGTGGGATTAGCCACACACTGCACTTTGGTCACTCTCTCTAAAACAAGGAAGCTTTGGTTTTATTTTCACACAGATGATTTTCAAGGTCTGTTCTTATTGCATCAATTCATGGTAAAAACATGATTCATGGTGGAACCTACTTTGATATGCGTAAAGAGAAGGAACTGCATCCTGCAGCCTTGACTTTGTGGAGACAGGGAGAGGGCAGGGATGTTGATTTGCTTGCCAGGACTGACTAAGCCTGGGGGCAGCAGGAATGGCCAGAGTCAAGGTCAGGGATAGAGCCCTGTGGCACCTTGTGTCCTGGGTGCAGCTAAGCCCTTAACCCAGTTTTATGCAGAACTACAACTGCAGATTGCTCCAAGCTCTTCCCAAGGAAGATGCCATGTAAGGGCTAATTCTTGTAAATCTCTGCGTTATTTCCCAGTAAGTGCTGAGGTGGACTAATCATGGACTGTGACCAAGCCAGCAGCGACAGCTCTGCTCTTGTCCTCAGTACTTTTCTCTTCTCCTGACGTTTACTCTGCCACTGTGGGTACTGAGACTGTTTTCAGCCATTGTCCATCTGTTTATTTTGCAGGAGCTCATCACTGCTTGGTACATCGGGTTCCTGACACTCATCCTGTCCTCGTTTCTTGTTTATCTGGTTGAAAAAGATGTTCCTGAAAAGGATGCTAATGGGGTGGAGATGAAGGAAGAGTTTGAAACCTATGCAGATGCACTGTGGTGGGGGCTGGTAAGTGACTCCAAAAGTACCTTATCACCTTCTTAAAAACTTCATATCCAAGAAGAGGTAAATCACTGATGTTAAGGATTACAGTATAAGTGCTGCTAAATTTGGTGAGGAGCATGTTACTGGTATAATATTACCAAAGCAGGGACACTCCTACAACCAATTAACAGAATTTATATCCCTGTTGATTTTTAGTCAAAGGCCCTTAAGTGCTAAAGATTCTTTCAGAAATCAGTCTGTGCTCTTGGATTCCAGAAAAGCTCTCTTTTAGAGGAATGTCTTTTTTTGAATATTTCTGCACTGACAGATCCTATGCCTATGGGAAACCTACCTCTCATGACAGCAGTATCCAGCCTGTGAGAGCTGCATCCTTCAGAGAATGACAAAACTAGAGCTGGCCAAACTTGAGGTGCTCTTGACTCTCTTGAGAAGAGGCCTTGCAAAGGGATCTAGATAGATTGGAGCGATGAACAATGATTAATAGGATGAAATTTAACAAGTTCAGAATGTCTCTGGAAAGGATAACTTGACACTTCTATTGTGTTTTGGGTGCAGTCCCAAGAATCACTCAGGGAATGCCATTGGTGGTAGGATACCAAGCAAGAGGGACTTTTGATACATCGGTTCGTGTCTCTTCTGATGAAAAGAGGAGTGTTGGTTTGTGCCACTGTTCGATTGATGGCAAAATAATCTTGCCACCCGGTAGACAGAATTCATGTTGCTTTGCTACCAATAGTTAGGAACTACTATGACTAAAATACAGCAACATATTTTTTTATATGCTGCAGCTCAGTCATAAATGGCAAGATTCCTTCCCACCATCATTAATCAAAAGGTCCCAAGTATTGCATAGAACACCTGGATATTTTCATATCCTTACATATCCAGGATATTTCAGTAGAGTCTCACTGGTGAGAAAAGGTACACAGCTGGAAATCAGATGCTGTGTAGGTAAGAAGTAAGTTTTCACAAAGTAATCTTTGTTTTACAGAGACTGAGACTTCAGGAAGAGAGCCCTGACTGTTAGTTAAAGCTTTGCAAGCTGTGAACTGGCAAGTCCCATTCCTAACTGTGCACTGATGGTAGGCAGGAGACTCCTTCTGTGTGCAATGTCACATGGAGTTCCCTTTCAGCAAATGCATCCTAGAGAGGCAACTGCTTTAAGACTAAATCCTTTCTGCTCTGGTGCAATGCCTCTGGACTATGATGCCATTAAAAAAAATTTGATTGCCCAATCATCAAGACCCTGTTTCAAGAAGCTGTGTATGAGCACCCATAGAGCTGAGGTGTACAGGTTTCAAGGTGACATTTAGAGCAGAGCTGTTGGCTTTATTTTTCTTATGGGAAGTCCTGGTTCTTCTGCCCACAGATCACCCTGGCTACAATTGGGTATGGTGACAAGACCCCCAAGACGTGGGAGGGACGGTTGATTGCAGCTACATTCTCTCTGATTGGAGTGTCTTTCTTTGCTCTTCCTGCAGTAAGTACCTTGTTCTTCCTCTGTTAGCCACAGCTCAGCCCTGTGCACTTGCAAAAACAAGGTAAAATGATCAAAACTGCCAGTGGAATCAAAATCCCTTTTAAAGAAGTGATTGAGTTGAGTTGATCTATATCAGTAAATCAGAATTCTTTCTTCCCAACTTTGCATGGAGCCTATTGGGAATAACACGCCACCCCAATACTCCTTAACCTTGTATGGAATATTTCACTGTCTGGGACAGTGTTAGGTGACACAGGACAAAGTGAACAGTCTGGCAAATCACAGGGCAGTTCATGAGCCTGTACCCTGGTCCAGGATACTTTACAGGCATTGACATAACCACAAAAGATGTATTTTTAAAAGATTTGGTGCCCATTGTATTAATAATTAGAGTTGGGCCCGTCCTACTTGGCTGTAAACACTTGCAATCTAGAGATCAACATCTGAGTGGTCATCACAGAGCCATGAAAGGAATTCTTTACCGAGAGAGTGGTCAGGCACTGGAACAGGCTGCCCAGGGAAATGGTGGAGTCACCATCCCTGGAGGTGTTTAAGAAATGAGTTGATGTAGCACTTGAGGCTATGGTCTTGTGCTTAGGGAGATGTTGAGATGAAGGTTGGACTTGATGATCCTAGAGGTCTTTTCCAAACATAATGATTCTATGATTCTGTGGTCACCCTTTCAAACCAGTGCTGCTTTGCAGAGCATTTCATCTCACATATTTCCATCCCTTCCTAGAGGAGATCTCTGATACCCCCATGGAAGTGCTGATTCTACTCACTAAGGTTAAAGGGAATTTAGATAGCAGGTGAAAATACAGGTATTTTTGATCTAGCCAATTGAATCCTGCTCTGGCTATTTAAGAAATGTTCCCTAAATTGCTTTTGAAGGTATATTTGTTCCCTTGTACTACATGGGACAAATATTTGCCTTGTCTGTAAAGTCCTCAGGTAAGAATGAGACAACAACTGCATGAGGTGGGCCAAATAGAAGCAGAGTCCAAATAGTCCCAGGTCCAGATTTTAGGATATATTTCCTGAAATCAAGACTTGGAAAGAATTTCACAGAAGATAACAAGTCCCACGCACCCAAACTGAGAGCATAGTTAGCATAGCTCTTTTATTACACAAGCTCAATTTCACTCTGCCCTGAGCGGAAAGGAATACTTCACCTGGATACCTCCAGCTTGGAAAGGTAGTAGACATTCAAGAAGCCTGTTGAGAACCTTAAAATGATTTGGTGTGGCCTGTGGTCCTTGAGAGGATCATGACAACCTCATGTCTCATGAACAGAGCACAGGAAAGGTACACTGTACTGCACAAAGGTTCCACATAGCCTTCTCCATCTCCACCCACAGACCTGTTTCCTCTCATCATTAATCCATTTGTTCTGAGTACAGAATGTCTAAAATCTTGCATCACTCTGTGCTTTCAGGGCATCTTGGGTTCAGGGCTGGCACTGAAGGTCCAGGAGCAACATCGTCAAAAACATTTTGAGAAAAGAAGAAAGCCAGCAGCTGAACTCATTCAGGTTTGCACCCATATATCCCCCACCTTGAAAGAGTGTTGTGTATGAAGACAGCTGCATCACGTCAACAAGGGCCACCTCTTCCCCCCTGCCCAAATTCTCATTTCCCATTGCAGTAGGTGAGAAGCTGTGTTTGTAAAGGAGTCAGTTTCTCCACATGGAGCTAGATTATCCAGAGGTCCTCACAGTTTTTGAGGAATATTTCAGTTCTCAGAATTTTTTTCAGAAGAACAGCATCTTAAGAAGAAAGGGTAGCTAGCTAGCTAGCTTCTGGAAAACAAACAACTTCTGTATCAGTGCCACAAAATCATAGAAAACAAGCTGTCGAAAACATATTCTTTCCAAAATCCAGGTTTTTTTGGTTCCCTTGAGTGAGTGCTTTTATGTGCAAACAAAGTTATGCTGCTATTGATGTGGAAAGAGCAATAGAAGTAACACAGTGGACAGTGACTCTTTCAATCAAGACAAATGATGTAAATAGTTTGTGTGGTTTGTAAAAACTGAAACACAGCCAGGATCTTCTGTTATGTCACTGGACAATCAGAGGATTCAATGAGAAGAGAGTCCTTATCTTCCTTGGACTTCAGTTATGGCCTTTGTTCATTAAGTCATAAAATTGAGCTTAATATTACTAGCCTAGGGAGTTACTCTTAGTAGATGCAGAGCACACCTTGATGGCAGTGAAGTAAATGGCAGCATTTACACAGAGGGACAGAGATAGTTCCTGTGATATCAGATGGAAGCATTGCTGCTCAGGACTGCTCAGGATCAAACTCAGTCCTCAGGAGAAACAAGTTGAGTGGCACGTTATGCTGTTCTCATTAAAAACACTCCTTAGCAAACAGAAGGGGCTGCAGGGATGAGTGGTGAGTTGAATTCACCTTTTAAATTAAAGCATATTCACTTAGCAGGTGGTTAATTTAGCTACAGTAATTTTTAGGTATGTGCTTAGAGAATTTTGATTGGAGCTAAATGCTGGCATAAAAAAATCAGCAAAATTTCCTCTGATGGTACCTTAGATAGTGAACTAGAGTAAGCACTTCAGAAATACTGCACAAGTCCAACAGGGCCTGAAGCTCTTTTAGAGATACTAGACAGGAGAATAAAACCCTTTTAGTCATATGAAATGTCTTGTTCATGTTGGTGGTTCTTTCCATGTCCTATCTCCTTTAACAGGCCTCCCAGGTCATAATCCAGTGTCAATAATTTTGCCACATAGTGAGACTCATTTGGGATGGCTGATTAATAATTAATTGCCAGCTAGTGACTCAGGTGCATCATTATGTTCTTTGAAACAATCTGGCTGCTCTCAGCCTGGGGAGTAGCTTTACCTGACATTATTTCCTCCCCTTTGTAATTCAGGCTGCCTGGAGATACTATGCTACTAACCCCAACAGGATCGATCTAGTTGCTACCTGGAGGTTTTATGAATCAATTGTATCATTTCCATTTTTCAGGTAAGTGCATTGTCCACCTCTCTGTCATTGTTTTCTGTGAAAGTAGAAGTCAGGACAGGAAGCAGAGATGTTGTGTAGGTGGGTAGGTAGCTTTTGTAGATAACAGATATTTGCCAGTTAACCTCCTGGCTGAGAAGATGCTTTTGGCTTCTGGATCCATTTCTTCTCCTGGTGGGATGTATCAGGGGCACATGGATAACTCCCATCAGTGGCTCTCATGTTGGTATTAAACAAAGGAGAATGCTGCCTCACCTCAGCTTCCCTTTGTAAGACTCTGGGGTTCATTTTCCTGGAAATCTCAATTTTTCCCTCTGTAATTTTGATCCTGATAAAGTTTTATCCCTGAATTTCAGAGGCACCTGTACTTCTCACACCCTCTATGGTGTGGTTGTGTATTTTAAGATATGGGCTATACTGAAAATTCTTACTTTTCCTTCTTTACCCAACTGGCCTGAAAATTGTGTTGTTCGTATGTTGCTCATGTTTATGGATAAGACTCTATCTGATCCTTGCATTTCTTGCCTGTCAGTCAGGAACCTTCCTTACCTTGAAGTCTTAACATTTTAAAAAGTTGGCCTTATGAAAGCCAAGACACTTAGCAATAGACTGTCAGCTGCTAATAGTGGACTTGCTTATCCAAGTTTATACTTTAAACTTTCATTCTGGACTTGCTGTTTTGTTTCATTCTGAAAAAAGTGCCCTTAACCTACTGCTCAGCTCAAGCAGGGATCTCCACATGTAAGTTGTGCTCACTATGCTAATACTGCAGCTCCAGCTGTTGCTCAGAACTGACTTGAAGAAACATTTCAGGCTCCTGCCTTCACAAAGAGCAAATTACAAATAACTAACTCTTTCTTTGTTTTATTCACAATATATTTCTTTAGGATTGATTTCACATATATGAAATCTCTAAGAAAAAACACCACAAGTGTTTAATAAAGGCTCAGTACATTTCTTTCCTTTTTTTTCTCCCTTCTTATTCTCTATCTGTTCTCACATTATCCATTATAGAGTAAATTCTAGAGGGTTTCTTGACCTCAGGTTTTCTTCGGAGAATAATTCTCAGGCTTGCCTGGAGTCTAGACTCATTACTGTGAATTCAATCTTGCTTATTGTGTGTAGGTTCTTCTGTGATTCAAATGCAACCTGAAATTTAATAGGTGTTTTGCAAATAAGGTCCTGGGAGAGAGGGTGAGGGAGCTCACTTCTCGACAAAGACTGGATTGCCAATATAAGCAACACAGATTGGTTTCAGGAACCTATATCACTTTCTTTGCTTTATGGCTTGTTGGAAATGTAGCTTTTTTTCTGCTGTCAGTTATGGTCACAGAACAAAAGAGGTATAAATTGTTAGCAATGGATTAGCAATTTATACTTTAAAAGTTCACTGAGTTTATTATGTAATTCTTCTCTCCTTGCTTTGTTGTAATGCTTCCTCTCTTCTATAAAAGGAAAGAGCAATTGGATGGTACTGCCAGGTATGTAGCTGCCATTATTATAGCCTTGCTTTAATACAGCTATTGGAGGATGCAGATTTAAATGGTTCTTTGTGGATTTATGAGCTGTTAACCAAAACATGCTACTAACACCCCAAGTAGTCATTAAAAATGATTAACCAATCCATTTCCTAATTGCTTGCTTTTTTTCCAATTTAACAACAGAGCTAAAATGCTGATTGTCCAAATGCAGTGTTGCTTGCTGATTGTCTGTAAACAGCTTTGTTGTTCGTTATGATTAATCATGGTCTGGATTTCTCCAGATCCATGCCACAGAGTCAGGGCTTAGCATCCAAGTTATTGTGGGGTGGATTTGAAGTTCTGCTTCATGTTATTACTCAGTAGCCCTGCACGGAGTAATGTTGTGGTGTAAGGGATCAAGTCTGTGTCAATGATCATGTGCAAAGATTTCTTGACAATAAATACTAAGATAGACAGCTGAGATGGATCATTATGACAGTCAGTCTCTCTGGCAGTACTGAAACAGCTACATGAAGTTTGAGGCCTTGGTCCTACCACTGCTGAAATAGATGGGAAAGCTCCCTGTCACTCTGGGGAATTTACAAGCAAAGAGAATGAAGGAATCATCCATCCTAATATTGTTCAGTCACTGAAGACTACAGCAAAATGGTCATTGTCAGTCAACCTGAAAGGTCTCAGATGGAAATGATATATTTATAACCCTCTCCAGCTAAGCTGCATAAAAAGTGCATAAAATAATTTAACCTTTTAGGTCAAAAATATGAAATACTTAATGCTAAGCTGCTATCAATGGATCACCCACAATGAAAGTCAACAGCAGTTAAAGGATAAATAGTTCCACAGACTGGTGCTGAAGCTATTTCCATTTGCATCTCCATTTACAGCACAGAGAAAAACAGCAAGAATTGTAGCAAATCTTGAAAACTATTAGTCAGAGGTCAGGCCTGGATCCCAGATGAAAAGTTATCATTTTCTTTTTGTTTGTTTTTTTTTTGAAGATTTTATGCAACACTGACAGCTTCAATAAAGGAAGCTGGAAAAATCCAGATTCATTCTTGCTGTTCTCCTATGACTTTTTTGGATTCAGGTCTCCCTTAACAGAAAAGTAAAACCTATCCCAGGCTTTCTTATGATACAGACAAGTGCTGTGGTGATGAATTATTGGGAAAAGATGACTTCCCCCTCCTGCCGCCATCATCATGACCTAACCTGTTCCTCTTCAAAAACTGCCTGGATGGGAGGTATCTAGTTTGTGAACCCTCATGAACCTTTAGTACTATACATCCATGACACTGCCCAGACTAAGAAGTCATGAGCAAGCTCAGTTGCATTAATGTAGATATCTGGAGATTTTAGCAGTGTTGGCAGCAGGTGAATTTTGGCCTTTAGTATGTAGGACAGAAAATTAGGAAAGTGAATAGTTGCTGCAGTTTGCTGTCGGTCACAGCCCCCCTGGTGAAGCTCCTGCACCTGCAGTAGCAGAACGCTTTGTGGAGTAGCTTCTGAGTTACTGTATCTTTCAGGCAAGCAGAAGAAGTCATTTTATGTTGGAGCACTGGATTAAAAACTTAAATGTATGACTCACAGCTCAAAATCTTTAGAAATCCATAAACCCAAAGCCCTTCATTCTAGCTGGATATGTCTTGCTTTTATGTTGTTACATATGTAATAACCTTCAGCAAAGTCATCAGAAGATCTGCTTTGGAGACTTCTTGTTAGCAGGAATGTGTTTATGGAAATAAGCATTCAATACGAGGGATTGGAAACCTTCCAGGTAAAGAGAAAAATGATGGTACTTGTAGGAGCATCCAGTGACTTCAGTAGACATGGGACTGAGACATAAAATCTGGTTGTTTTGACAGTCCCACCTCCTATCTCTCATAAAACTCTTATTTACACATCAGATGACTTTAAAAAAAAAAAAATCTTCTTCTTTCTACCACGATTTAGTATAGAAAGTATTACTCTTACTCCACTGCAGTTTGTGTTTAAGGCTGTATTGAAATAAATAAGCAATAAGGGAGTGCAGTCCTACTGGAGAGAACAGCCTGTAAGTGCACTCAGTCTCCAGGTTCTTGCATTAGTTAAGCACTTAATGGGAAAGCTATAATAATAAACTGCATTGTCTGAACAGTGGGTGATGAAGGAGAGAGGAAAAACTGGTCCAAAGCTTTCCCAGAAGAGCCAGAAAATTTAAGTAGTTAATAAACTAAAAATGAGGCTTGGTTATGTAAAAATTTGAGGATGTGTAGTGCTTTAAGTGGCAGGGTTTCTATTCAGTGGTGTGAAAGCTGTTTAGGAGCTCCACAGTAGTAGGGTTGAACTCTGTGACAGATCCTTCTAGGATGTCTCCTTGGAAGCAGGAGCTGGCATCATGACAAAGTCACAGCTAGATGCAACTTCTTGTTCTTAGACCATTTGGGATAAACACGGGGGAGATAACAGAGTGAAGAGACTGTTTCAGAAGTTGGATCCCAAGGCAATGCTGCAGGGAAGGACTTGTGACAGTAGAAAGGCAATTAAAGTTTGGCAGCAGCCCAAGGCTTTATTCAAGCTCCCTTTAAACTAAAACTGTGAAGATGTGAGATATGATGAAGAGCACATTGGACTACCCTTGAGCTAGACAGTAGACTGGATCCTGTAAGCAGTGGAGGGGAGCAGTACCTATGATGCTGCTCTGTTAGGAATAGCATTTTCCCTACATGCCCTGTACAGTCCCCCAAGCCAGGCAGAACTGGGGCTGTGCTCACTGGTGGGGAGTTTGCTGCCTTCATGCCAGAGGTGCCACTAGCTTTTTCTTCTTTAATCAACGCCTAATCCTACCAGCCCGTGAAGTCTCAGGCAGCAATTGCTCTTTGCATGTGTTGCAAAGTCTTCATCTGTTCAGATCCCAAGAAGGAAGATTTATGAGAAAGAGATATTAATGCTTATTTCTGCTGGAGAGCAGCAAATCATTCAGCAAATGTTTGGGTGCCTGACCTACATTTAAGATGGGCCTTTGCTTGATGGACATAATGTTTATTTTGAACCAATTTTTGATGTCTATGTTTGAGGAATGAATTGTGGGCCTGATTTTTCAGTGCTGTTATTAGCAGCTATTTCACTGATTTTGACTAGTGCCAAGACTTCAACACTTGTGTGTACAGGCCCTTAATGAAGGATTTTAAACTTTCTCCTAGATACTTGCTCCTAATCAGCATTGTAAAACTAAGCATCAAGACAGAATGTTCATTCCTAGATCTGTTATTATGTGATTACAGAAAAATCATTTATCCCTGTTTCCTTATCTCTACAAGATAAATAATATTTCTCTGCCTTTGGAAAGTCGGTTTGAATTTTTTTTAAGTGGCAGAATCGTTACTAATCCTTCCTATTATGTATGAAAGAACGCCTATAATGTGGTGCATTTCTGTATTGCCAGTAATAACAGAATAATGAAATTAAGTCATATTTTGCAAGGTGGAAAATGTCACTGTCAGCATTTCTTCTTAATACATCTGCCCAAAACAGGAAGGAGAAAAAACCCACTCTGATCTGCACACTACATTAACTACAAATGAAAGGCTGTTCCCATTCTTTTTCATAGAGCTTTTCATGGGTAATCATTAACGTCTCATCTTAATAACTTTTCTTCACTTTACAGTAATGTCATGTTTAGTAGGGAGTCATTCTTTGGATCAAGCCTCACAAGAAAACTTAGGTATATACATTCAAATAACAATTGAGCCTTACTCTTTTCATATTTCTTGCATGCCATTCTCTGCCTGCACTTTCTGTTTTTACTACAGTAGTTCATCTAACCACCATAAAAAAGTAAGGGTCAATATGACTGAAAAGTTATTTAAGCACAAAAAGAAAGTTGCATGACCTTGCAGATAGTTCATTGTTCTGCTGTTCAGAAAACATGGGATCTTAATCCTGGCTCTGCCAATGATCTGCTTAGAAACAAGTGCTTTTCTCTGTTTACACAGAATGGGAGTGATACTAACCTACTCTGCAAATCATTCAGAAATTTTCTGTACGAAAAATAAACTTTAAGAGCTAAATAAGGTTCCTTATGCAGTCCCAGCCCTGCCAACACAAATTCACGCAAGTTACTTTGCATCTGATTTCAGTGGAACAATATCTCAACATGTGTGTTTGCAGGTTCTGGTTCAGCAAATGGAAAACAAGTGGATGCTTTTGATCATCTGAATAAAGTTAGTGACATGCTTAAATATCTTGCTGAACTGTGACCTAAGATGTGGGGCAAGAACTTTCTCTTCCTGCAAAGAGACATAGAAATTATTTGTAGCATTTCAGGAGTCTGAAAAACACGTCATCAGAAAAAATGATATTTTGACTAAATTGTCAAGCATTTTATTCTACTCCACACAAACATCTTGCTATCATTCAACTTTAGCTCATTGTTCTCATTCCCACTACATTCTACAAACATGAAATCATCAACACACAACTCAGCTTTTCTAGCCTCAGCTCTTCAACTTTTGGAGAGTTGCTAGTGAAGCGCTTCATTTTTTCATTGGATGATTGGCCCATGCAAACCAGTCAAGAGACATTGATTTTGCAGTTTGATTTCCTTTCCAGTGGTTGATACATGGAGATATTTGCTGCAAAGTAAAGAGTGGGTCAACATCCATATGGTTTCTACCTACATTGCTGGCTGCACCCATTGGTGAAAAATATCCATCCTGTTTCCACAAAGAATTGGACTTGGATTATTCTCCCCATGGATTGGTGTGACATTGCTTATTTCTACCCATTTTCAATCATTTTAAAGTGTGGATTTGAAGAGGGACTAAGCAAAGGCTGTCAGTGTGCATAAGGGCTCTTCCTCTTTCTGAAGGGCATCAAAGTTGAGACCAAATTAGGACTTGCATTAATTTTTCTGGACAAATATCCTGGATGGTAGGTGAGTTTGGATTTAGAGTCACACCTACACCTAAATACCAATGAGGACATACCCCACCAAAGAGTGTGGGAATTTGTTGGTTAAAAAGAGATGTTTCCTCCTCGAAGAATAGAAACTTGCAAATTTAGACCTCAAGATTCAGGGTGCAAAGTGGCTCCTTAATTGAAGACTTTAGCTGTCAAGAAGTTGCAGTCAATTATTTTGAGATGGAACATTTTAGTGAAAACCTGTCTATAGAAAAGGATGTTATGTGATAAAAGGGAAAGCTGATTGACCGAAGTTCAGAAGTACCTTGGAAGTGCAGAATGTTCTTTATCTTATATTAAGAAAACTTATGGACTCTCTGAGATCAGTTGAACAAGTTCACCATAGGGTTCATGGTTGTCCTCAAAACATTAGTTTTATGCTAATTTCTGTTTGGAACAGTTCAAAGTAGAATACTTTGATTTTCTGAAGCTAAAGTCACCCATATAAGTGCAGCTGATAATGGACTAAAATATTGGAGTAAACATGACTGCCTTTTGCTTCCAGTTAATTGAGACCAACTAAATCAAGTGATTAGCTAAACTGCAAAAAATATGGATAAATTTCCTGATTATTATTAGTCCTTGTTAGGTGAAATGGGAAATATATGGAAGAGGTCTGTGTTTGATTCACTGTTAGCATTAATTCATTGCTTTTTTCTCATACATGTACCATTTGTTTATGAAACTCCAATACTAGGCAAAGCACAGAGAGGAGAGTATCTGGCTTGCATGATGGGATGTAACTGCATTATTTCCTTGCATGAATGTTTCCAGAAAAGCATTTCTAGTTCAGTGGTTCCCACTCTTTATTCTGAACAAGGGTAAAACCTCTGCTGCGCACGCCAGCCATCTCTTGTATATCCAGACACCAAATTCATCTCCCAGATGGTCTAAAGTAATTCCCACTGCTCTTGGGGAGCAAGAATCTGAGAGCTGAATTTTTCTTTAAGTAGGAAGCTTTCAAGCCGAACTATCAGCATTGCTTCTGCCTTCCTCCCTTTGTGGTGGTCTGTATCTACCACAGAGTTAGGGAGTTCTCATCTGAGACTCTGCTTCAAAGAGAAAGGTTTGGGGAAACTTTTTATTCCACCACAAGGGAGAGGATGCACTAGTGTGCAAGACAAGCAATGACAACGTATCTAAGCAAGTCAGAGAAACTGCTGTGCACTGTTATCGGCATGTTTGGGATACATTTGAATCCCCCCAGTTCCCGGAGCTACATTGGAAGTTAGGAATCACATTTTATTGAATGTGAGGAAGCCAAATGAAGTGTGACCACGGTCCCAAGGGGAGGAGCTAATATCAGTAGGAGGATTCTGAAAGACAAGCAGCAGTACAAGAACCTGTGGGTGGGAACCACTGTCCTAGCCACTCTCATGAAGGATGGTGTGACCTGCGCATGCTTTATACTCTGGGCCTGAGCCATGCGCATGCTGGTTTAATGAAGGAGATTGTGTCATGCGAACAAATGTTTCCTAAGCCTTTTTAAAAAGCACAATGAAAACAAAAACCCCAGCAGACCCAGATTTCATCCCTTAGAAAAGAGAATAAAGTCCATTTATTTTCTGGAGACAGCTAGTCATTATCTGGAAAGAAGCTTGGGTTTTGGTTTGGGATTTATTCATATAGAGCATATTGTTGTATTTTTTCATGTGAAGCTGATGAATTATTTTCTGATGATTCTACTGCTCTGGCTGCCTGGATATGAACACAATTTATTATATTTATTGCATAAACATGCTCTTATAAATCTGAATGTTACTTTAAGGGTTAATGCTCAGGATTCCATTAATGAAGAATGCTTCAGCTCAGGTAACTTAGACTAGAGACCTGCTTTTTAAATGACTTCTCATCTAGATCTTTCTGTAGTCAATAACAAGAGACAAGTTCCTCCATCTGTAGTCATCCCAAAGTGAAATGGAGCTGAACTGCACTCTGTAGGTTGTTAACTTCCCACTGATTATAGAATGAGGTCTAAAGATTAGCCCTAGACAGGATGTTTAACTTTTTAAACAACTTAATACAGATCTGGTGAGTTCTAGCTTGAGCAACAGTCTTGGGACAACAGAGTTTGTTCCTAAGCTGACATTTATCAATGGCAGAAGTTGAGAAACTCCCTAGAAAGAGAATTTGAGAGCGCTTTTGGTTCATATTATCTACCTTAAACTTCACCCCACAAAACCAACCAACCAAAAAACACCACCAACAACAAAAAAAACCCCAACGGAACAACCCATATGTGTGCCTACATATGCAGTGAAAAATACCACTGCAAATAAGTAGCTTTTTGTGCTGAATGTAAAGGAATGTTTTGATGTGTTTTATTCTATGAGGAGATCAAATCTTGATCACTCCTATTTTTGTGTAGCTCCATGGCAGAGATTTCTGCATATATTGCCCATATTTCTGTCCTATATTGAAAAAAAAAATCCACAATATTAACGTTTAGGATACTTTGTATCATCAACTGACCCTGCTCCTGCTGGTCTGATGCCTGTGGATCTTTGCAATGCGCTTTGTGCCTCCTCATCATTTTCTAAGGAGGGCAGTCAATATAGGAGTTTGAAGGGGCAAACTTTGAGAGATGTGTATTTTGAAGGACTAAGAAAGTTTCTGGAGACAGAATCAGAAGTTGTATCTATTGACAACTATATTCTTCTAATATAGCATTAAACTATTTTTTATAAACAGCAGTAATCATATTTTACCTATTTTTCTTTATCTTTCAGGTTCTCTGCCTTAAACATATTCTTCTTTTGAGAACTTCTTTGTAGTGTTGGTGAACCAGATCTTGTGACATCTAATACATTGCTTAAAACCAATGTGTAGTATGTGAACATTTCATACCTTTGATGAAATCATATCATCTGAGTTTCTCTGCTAGATTTCATCCTTCTAGGAGCTTCCTTCTCATCTTGGCAGATCTCTCCAGAAGCTCTTGAGCCAAGATATTCAATCTTGAAATCTTGAAGAACAGCTGGACTACAATCTCCCCTTTCCTTTGAGATTTATGTATCATTGGTGGCCTGTTAATCCCCCCAGCAGGAAAAGCTGATCTCCACAACAAGCCAAATTCTACATACAATTTTTTTAGACCTAAGGAAAACTGTCTTCATTTGATTAACATTGAATAGATCTACTCATCCTAAAACTGCTTTGGTTTCTTCCTTCTTGTAGTTTATTTCAATGTCTCCTTCAGTCTACAAAGATCATCACCATGCTAAGCATGCTTAATTGCCGTCTTTTTTTCTTCACATTGAAGACCTCACAAGCTCACTCTCTCTAACATCTTTGTGCTATCAGTTGATATTGCCTGGCTGACTCTTTCTTATCACTCAGCTAGATTTTTGGTGTATTTCTTTGCATTAAAATACTTTTCAGTGATGTGTCATGTTTCCAGACTTTTCTCAACCATCCATCTCGAAATTAATTCCTCCTTCACACTTGGATTTTATAGCTATTGAGGCATGAGAATTTATTTTCCCTAATTTACCCCCAAGAAAACCTCACACAATTAATCCAGTTGACTTTTACTTCGTAACCTTTATTTTTCATACCTTTCCTTTCAAAACTTGTTCATTAGCTGTCGTCTTCTCCTTTATATATGGTAGCTGAGTGCTTGAGGAATCCAAATTTCACAGAAATGCCACACAGTTAAGATGTCTGTCTTGTAAAGCACTACTGCTCTCAAACCTGACCTCTGAAACAGAGAAGTGGATATGGTGCACAAAAGGGGTCACAGGATTCTCCCCATCTTAGTAGAACACAAATCTCTTGTTGGGACTTTGTACTCATCAGTTCAGCCTCTAGAGCACCTTGGTGGATCAATCAGATCAAGATCTGAACCCAAAAACAAGCACTACGGAAACCATTTTTAAAGCAAGTTCTTAAGACTGAACATGAGACTGTCCTACACATTCTGTGGTGACTTACTTACCAGAGATATCAGCAAGTAACATCTCATATTTTTCTACAAAGAAGGAAGTATTCCCTGTTTTTTGCTCCATACATTTGTATATATTCCCCTCATGCCATGAATTCCTCAAGAAATTATATTAGGGCAAAGTCTGAGTAATATTAATACCATTCACTTAGGCTGTTCTAATTCTTCCCTCAAATCTGTGCTTCTGTCTTCTCACATCATTGACTTCAGTCCTGGCAATCGTGCCTATCAGGACTAGTTGTGTACATCCATACTTACAGAAGTTCTTAATTGCCACTTCCCTACTTGCACTCACATATGCACTTCATACATGCAATGACAGGACAAGTGTCTGAGTTTACTAGACTGCAGAAATTTCATTCATGGGTATTGTCATGTTTTCAACAAGAAAATTCAGAAGGCCTGAAAAAACATCCTACACAAAGGTTCAGTACTTCCCTCTTGTGACGAGGAAATCCATATTTAATTACCTCCTGGGTCAAAGATGTATAATCACAAGCAGATAATAGAGATGAGGGCCTCAATAATTCATATTAAAAAAAAAAACAGCAATGTGTTCAGGTTGTTCAATGCTCAGATCAAGTAGGAATTTTGTATGCTGCAATTTACAGTATTCCTACTGGAGTCAGCCCTCTTATGAAAGCTCTAATATCATCATATGTGTCTTTAAATCTTGCCTTTATCATTTTAAGACGAGTGTCCTAAGAACTTCCACTGTGGTGGGATACTGCAGTAAACAGAGCTCTGAGATAGAAATAGATGCTTCTTTGAAAGAGGTGCACCAATGACACCAGAGATTGTAGAACATAAAAAATATTCCATCTGACCAAGATAACTCCTTAACCAGAGGATAAGTAGTTCTGTGAGTTAAACCCTTCACTTTTGAGGTCTGCACACAAGTCTTCATCTTTTCCCACTAGTCCTTGCACAGCAGACCCTCCCCACGCTTGCCTCTCCTGCCAGCAGGTTTAGTGGCTTCAGCTGAGCATGCTGCACATATACCTCTCTGCATACTTATGAAATTTTTCTTCTGGTCACCACTGCTGCTATTCCTCCAGCTCTGTTCCTATCTGCAGCTCTCAGAAACCTGTGAGCTGTGGTGGCTTCTTCCCTTCCCTCACTCAACCTGCTTGACCTGGTGTCCTTCACAGAACTGCCTCTAGACCGTGTGTGCACAATTCACCTTTCCCCAGAGCTGTCCCACACTGCAGCATCCAGGAATGGCTTGAAAGGCAGGCTCCCTTCCCATGGCTTAGCCCCACATTTTTTAAACAAATGTGCAATTAACAGATATTTAACCAGCAAAGTGAACAAGCAAATCTAGTATTTATACCATCTATCACCTACAAAGTGTTCAGAGCATATACAAGCTCATAAATTCACTAGTAAATTCTTTTTGTGTTGCTCTTTTCAGTGGGATAAGTAATTGTCTTTAAGATTGTTACAGTCATTGGGCTGTTAGAGGGGTTACTGATGCTGGTAAAGTGGCAGGTAGATTCAGTTCTAGCTGTATGTTATCACTGGAGGACAAATGTCATTGGTCAGTAAATCTGTAAGAGGACAGTGCAAGGAATCATCAGAGGAACAAAATATGTCACTTTATTACAATTTGTATAGGTCACCTCAATTTCTAGTGTAGCGTGAGGTGACTGGAAGTGAATGGTGGAGAGAACTGGGTACCTTGTACCTAGTAATTTCTTGGCAATGACTTTCCAGTGTTTTGCTGAGAATTTATTTGGTTCATGGCACATCTGACTGTGAATTTGGCTATGAGTGCCTCTCCTCTGAAGGAAGACTGGGAGAGTTGGAGTTGTTCAGCCTGGAGAAGAGCAGGCTCCAGGGAGACCATATTGCAGCCTTCCAGTGCCTAAAGGGAGATACAAGAAAGCTGGAGAGGGACTTTTTATAAAGGCATGTAGTGACAGGAAAAGGGGTAATAGCTTTAAACTAACAGAGGATAAATTTAGGTTAGATATTAGGAAGAAATCCTTCACTCCGAAGGTAGTGAGACACTGGAACACATTGCCCAGAGAAACTATGGATACCCCATCCCTGGAGGTGTTCAAGGCCAGATTGGATGGGGTTTTGAGTGACCTGGTCTAGTGGTAGGTGTCCCTGCCATGGCAGGGGGGTTGCAACTAGATAATCTTTAAGGTCCCTCCCAACCCAAACCATTCTATGATTCTATGAGTTATTCATTTAATAGCCTGACACAGATCCAATAGTTAAAGAAAACACTGAACAGGGAAGACCAAGCATCCATATAATTAGAGAATAGAACTGCCTAAGTAGTTTTGTTTCTCATCTTAATAATAAGTCTAATGCTTCTGACATGCTACAGGAGCTGAAGCGCTGTGATACATTACATGGAGAGGATAGCAAGACCCTCTGGTAACATTTTCAATATTGATACAAAAAGCTCATAAAAAGCAGTTAATTTTCTGTGGAGCTTAACTATTGCTTACAAAGACAATGATGTATTATGGTAGCCCCAGCAGTGTCCTTGTGTACAGAGCATTTATTTAGCCCATTATATACTTAAAGCATCATGAAAGCAAGTTAAAAGTCTACAAAGGAGGAAAATGATTACTTTTGCTTATTTTGTAGCCAAAAGCTGGGTCTCTTGGATCGGGTTCGTGGTACCAATACTAAAGGAAAGCTATTTACCCCTCTGAATGTAGATGCCATTGAAGAAAGTCCTTCAAAAGAGCCTAAGAATGTTGTCTTGAATAATAAGGAGCGTTTTCGCACTGCATTCCGAATGAAAGCATACGCTTTTTGGCAAAGCTCAGAAGGTAGCCCATCTGTGTTGATTTCTTTCTATCCATCCCCTGTTTTCCCCATTTTACTTTCTTCCTCTGCATCTTCTGTTGAAGGTTTGTGACTTTCTGGGCCGAGCATGGCTGGTCCCTGGTTTTACGTGGCACATTTGGGGAAAGCCCCAGGGAACGAGTGCTGTAGTGCAGGCAACACGGTGCTTGAAATAGAGACAATAGCCCTCCATAAAACCAACAGTTGGTATGGGATAAAGCCAGTGGTGGAATCAACCTATTTGACCTGGAAAAAGGGGGGCAGTGAATCTATATCCCAAAAAAAGCACATGGCATCATGCTTGGTTTATCAGCAGGGATGCTATGCTAAGGTAGCTCCCTCCTAGACTGCATCAAGCCCTGCACTAGCCTGTGTCCAGGCATCTCAAATATCTCCTCATTGCAATCTCTCGAAACCTTGTTTTATAGAGTCAATGGCTGTTTCCCTCCCACTCTCTCTAGCGCTACTGCCCCTCAGCAGATTTCCAGTGGGTGTCCATGCAACATCATAGGGCATTTTTCCTCTCAGCTTCCCTAAGTACACATTTTCTGGTTTTGCCTATAGTGTCTACATGGTCTCTAAATAAGGGTTTCTCCTTTATTGTACCAGCTGACTTTAGAGTATGCTGGGCACACTACCATGGATGTAGTCTGGGTGTCCACTCTGGTAACTTGATTATTCCCTTCCATGAAAGTACATGAGCTCCAAGCAGTGCAAGTGGGAGGAGAACTTGTCTGGTAGCTTCTACACCTGTTTTAGCTTTATGTAATATAATTTTGGCAAAGATTTTTTCAGTGTAAATGCTCCTAAAAGTGGGAACTTCTAGATCTGTTGGAAAGGAAGGAATGTTCCCAATGTTTCAGAAATTTTCTGGAATCTGAGAGGAGATCCCGCAAATAATGTGTCTTACATCTGTCCCAGTAGAATTATGAAATCCCTTTCAAGAACTGACCAGAGAAAGAGGAACCTGCAAGAGATGTTCCTTTACTAAACTACACGTACTTTATGTAGTGCTTTAGTCAGCTAGACCTCCCTCTAAATATTGTGTGGTGAGATGTTCACACAGCTTTCTTCTGACCTGCTTTGCAGATGCAGGGACAGGGGAACCCATGGCAGAGGAGAGGGGTGACAGTAGCGATTTCCTTATGGAAGATATGATCCCCACATTCAAGACAGCCATCCGAGCTGTCAGGTAAATGTCTCTGATGCTCCTCAGTGCTTTGCTTTGACTTTGAATGCTCATGCTTCAGGAGATCATATCACCATGTTGCTGCATATTGATTCATTGTTGCTGTTATTGCTTTTTAAAAAATGCAATAGATTAGATAATTCTACATATATTGAAAAGTACAAGACAGACCCTATTTAAAGTCCTCTTTAAAAGGAAAGGAAAATGCTTTTCAGTAACATTAACCATGCCATTTTTGCAAGATATTTTATAAATATATTTATTATTATAAAACAATATTATATACAGTTCCTTATTAAAGTATGCTGTATAGTATCTTGCTCAATTTAGTGACTGTAGTTTTTATGTAAAACTGGATTTTTTTGCTTAACAGTAAATTCTAAGTTGACTCAGCTCTTCTTTATTCAGAATTGTATGCATGTGCAATATACTTTTCAGCTGTCACCTTTTATAGATGCTGAGGTCTCCATTTCAGCAGTCTTCAGCTTGTGACATGTGACACCTCTATTTTCATATCACAAGAGATACTCCCTAGGGTTAGAAAACTCCTAGTAAGGCTTGGTAATGTGTTTAGCACATCAAGCACGTAGAATTCATTCACTGAGGCTCTGTTTTGCCTCCACTTGGTATTTTTTATTTTCTTCCCTTGAAAAATGCCCCCATAGGGAAATACTGTGCTTTCGCTGCAATTGCTTTTTTATTCCAGAAGTTGTTAAGTTTTGGGCCAGGGAGTTACCACCTTTCAGATTAAATACTGCAAGTCTGGAGTGCCCAAAATTTTCTTAGAAAAACTTCAAGGGAGATGATCATAAGCATATAACCATAATATATATTCTCCTGGTTCTTTTCCAGTTGGGTGCGGGAGAATCAGTCATTAAAAATTCCAGGTTTTCTCAAGCCTGCTGAAAGCCATGTCCCACAGGCTTTGCTCATGCTACCCATGACTGCTTCCTTCCCACTGGAAGTTTCTTCATCCCTACTTCCTCCATAGTTTTCCCTTTCTTTCCCTGATACCTGCTTGCTTTCAAACACAGACTATACATCTACCTTTTATCCAGCCCCATCTCCATGATACATGCTACTACTACTTTTGCAAAACTTCCTTTCCCACATCAGGTCCAAATCTAATTGATTCATGTAATTTCCCTTTAAACTCAATTATGAGCCAAGTTGGTTTTGTTTTATTTTTTTTTCCTCATATAGTTTACCCAGCCCCCGAATGCTAATGGGAAGTAATTCTTTCAGACAAAACCACTTAATGGGTTTTCAAGGTTATGATCAAGGAGATTTTAAATTGAAATTGCTAACAGTGTGATTTCTATTTTTCATTTATGCTTTTATTAAATATGGTTTTGCTGTTATATATAGTTTGGCTAAAATAAGGGTTAGGTACAGTTTTGAAATCTTGAAAGATTTATAAGCAACAGAGTTAAAGAGGCAAAACCTCTTGAAAACTGTAATGGGATTATCTTTGCTAAATGAAAGTTTATAAAGATTTTTGAAAGGTTAAAAAAAACACCAGCCTTGAATAAAAATCAGGTCAGAATCTTAAGAGACAGCAGTGATTCCCCAGTTCAGACCAATAAGAACATAGAGACTCTACTGAGAGAGCAAACCCTCGTACCTCAAGCCTAAAACAGATTAAAGAAATCAAATGCTTTCGTTCTTTACATATGTTGTCTGTTTAATCTACCAAGATATAACAGTGTAAACTCATGTATAAACAGAAAAGAATGAAAAAAAGAATGCAAAACAGTTTTCAAGTACTCTGGCCAGCTCTGGTCCTTTTTATAAGAATTCTGTTATTAATTCTTAGGACATTTTATAACAATAGTCATAATAAAATTACTATTATTACTATTATTATTACAAAACCAACAATAATGTTATACTGCTCTTTTCTCAAGAACACTTCAGGCAGTTTTAACACTTTTTCTTTTCTCCACATCTTGAACTGCTACTGGCTTCTTAGAGTCCAGATTTATATCTAACATTTCCTAGCTGAAACTTTCCCAGATGCAAAATGAAAGCCAAGCTGAAAATACTTCATCATTATATATACTATAAATTAGCTTTATCATAGGCCAAGGCATATTCAGCTTAATAGCTTCAAATTCTCCTGTGACTTACATTGTTCAAAATCAAATTCCACATATGATTTTATAGCTTTGAGTCATTTCTATTTATGATGATAGTCCTGAAAAAGACATTTTGTGCATATAATTTGTTTTAGGCTATTAAATATGAAAAGCCAACTATTATATATTTATAAATGTGGTATGATATTAGAGATTCTCTCTTTATGTTTTATTGCCTTGCTTTGAAATAACACGCTTAATTTCCAAACATCCAGAGTATTTATCAATTATTCAATGAACCTGCAAATGATCATTATGGAATTTATTTAAGTTGTTAATAATTTTTCTGTTTATTATGCAGAATATTACAGTTTCGTCTCTATAAAAAAAAATTCAAGGAGACTTTGAGGCCTTATGATGTAAAGGATGTGATAGAGCAATACTCAGCAGGGCATCTTGATATGCTTTCCAGAATAAAATATCTTCAAACAAGGTAAGAATCTTTTGGTAAATGAGGAAAATGCATAGCTGTGCTGGCAAAATAAAAGCATAGTTGGCCTATTTGCATACAAGGCCACCATGTCTTTGCATGGTGTAGTTGGTCAGTAACAGGATGAAGGCAAGAGAGCAGCTAGCAGGGGTCACTGCGGCAGGAGAGTCCACTGGCTCATATTTAGAAAAGGTAACAGGAGTAAAAAGTCCTGTGAATTTTCTTGTTCATTGCCTTATTTGATTACAGTCAAGTTTCTCCCTTTCTCCTGTTCTTACAGATGATAAATAAAAACAGTAGCTGCTCTGCAGAGTTTTTCTTTGGGCTGGATTCTCTGCTGACCTGTGCTTGTTGAAACATCTCATACAAATCCAAAAATACATCAGCACAGTTTTTACATCCCCTTCACTCAGGTGTAAATGACCTGTATGAAAAAAAAAAAAGGAATTTCAGGTCTTTGTGACTGTTCAGGTGCAATCTGCCCCCACAGTTGTTTCCTCACAGGAGTCATTCATCACGATGTGCTTTTGAGGCACATCTACAAAAGTTTGTGCTGCTGCATCCTGAGCCATGGGTGCAGGTCAGAGATTGAGCTTGTCAGGGTTAGAGTCACGTGTGTGTGTGTGCATGTAGCTGTGTGAGTTCAGTCTCAGCACAGCACTGCCCACATCCCCTGAGCCCCCCAGTCACTCTGAGTAGCAAAATGGCACTCAGACATGGTCCTACTCATTGTGTCTGTGAATAGCGAGGGGCCACAGGAGTTTGATGAGACCTAGACTGATGGCCCAGCAATGCTTGGGTGACTAGCCTTGAGTTTTTTATAGTTCCATTTTCAAAACTCCGTGGGGCACCATGAAGCCATGCCATGTACCTGCATGGACTGTCTGGTAGCCCAGATAACTGGTTTGTGCTGACTGATTTCTGGCCAGCTTGGTGTCTGGGCTGGATGAACAGAGGCTTATTTGCACCTGGGCAGTCAGATGGGCCAAATGAAAGAATATCTTCATATAGTACAAAAGTGTAATTAAATGTGCTGGAGCCTCCCAAACAACGCTTTTGATTTTGTTCCAAATAAAAAGTCAAGTAGGATTCCTTGTGAAACTTCATTTAGAGTTATATTTCTAAAAACAAAAGAATAATTAGTGAAGACAAAAAAAAAAAACAACCCAACAGATAAGTAGGCACAATAACTGCCTGAGTCATTGATTTATTAAAAGTATCAGGAATTGCCACCTTTCACCAAATTCTGATTTTCACTATCCAGCACAAAACCCGATGGGTCTTTTGTGACATTTTTAGGAGCAGCTGTTATTGGACTTTTTTTTGACAGTCACACTATTTACTTCCTTTGAAGGAAATGATGTCGTGTGTTTCAGTTTTCAAAGTTTAGTAACACTGAGCTAGATAATTAGGAAATTATCAGGCAATGACAATTCATTATATTCTGGATTGTGGATCCAGAGCAGAGCAAACATAATGTGACCCTCAATATATTAGCAAATCAGAACGTGCTTCCTTTTTGAATCTTTGCTACATTTTGCTGCAGAGATGCATAGCATTTTCTATAGTGTTAGAATTTGGAGATGGACTTATGAAGTTGCACTTTTCTTTTTTCCAGAGTAGATATGATTTTTACACCTGGACCTCCGTCTACTCCCAAGCATAAGAAATCCCAAAAGGGAGGAGCTTTTTCTTACCCTTCACAACAGTCTCCCAGGTGAATTTTTTATGCCTCGTGTTTCGCAGAGACCAAAACAGAAATAAAAAGTTCATTCATACCAATAAGCATGACCTTCATTCATCCAGCCAGTACTCTGTTACAGTAATGATACTGAGAGGATATGTTGCTATAAGATATATATGTGTAAATGTTAAGCCAAAAAGACAAGAGCTTCCCTAAGAACAATGTATGATGGAAATCTAAACTTAATGGCTTCTTAATTGCCCAGCTCAGCTTCTCCACAGTTTGGAAACATGTTTTTGTATGAGATATGTACATTTGACTGCTTATGCGCTGATTTTCTAACATTCAAGTAGTAAACCCACAAAACCTCAATAAAAATCAGCAACAGTTTGAAGTTAAACCATTTATCTTCCTAAAGTGAAAAAAGTTTCATTATATCCCCCACCAAATGGCAAGCACAGAGTTTTAATGATACTGCTTTTAAACCAAAGTTTGGTGAGAATTACTGAAAATAAATTGCAATACCAGGTTTCTGGGTGTAAAAGCTACAGTATGTTATTGTATTGTTGAGTTCCTGGTGGTAAGAATTCAGTAATAAATGACATTTCTTCTGTTATTTACAACTATCAATCTGTCAATAAATATCCATGAAGAACTACACGAGCCCATCAACAATCTGTCCCCAAAGCTGTTATGGCTGCTCAGAACAAAAGTAATCTTACAGAAAATAAATTAACTTGCCTCTCTCTGTTTTATCCCACCCAGTGAAAAATGTAAAAGCATGTAAATGTGAAGACAGAGACCTACGTATAGGGAAGAGGCAATGATCATTTGGGAAACAAAAGCAGATTGCAAAATTTGAATGAGCCCATATCATCAGTAACCCAATGTGCAGAATCTGACATGTTTTAGTTATAATTTCTGCTTTAGTAAAATATATTCACAGCTATATTTTTAATTTTGTCAGAAAGAGAAGAACTGGACCTGTTAAAACAAAAGTTTTAGGATATGTTTATTCTAAGTCACATTAAAGGACAAGTGCTTAGAAATTGTTTTTCTAGACTTTGACATAGATTATGAAAACACATAGATTCTTTTAAACGTGGTTTGGAAAATTTTTTATAAAGATTTAACTTGATAATGACCATCCTAGATCCCATGAACTTAAAAATCAAAGATTTTCAATTAAGCAGAGAACATCGTCTTTCCTCCTGAAGTTAGTCCCTCAAGGGACAGACAGAAGGAAATCAAAGCACATTCCAGAATAAATTTTCTATAAATCTCCAGGCCAGACTGTCTCTATTCAGCATTTCCGGTCTCTGACACTTACTATTTGGTTTAATGAAATTAAGAAAAAGCAAAACACTCAGCCTTGAAACTCTGATTCAGTCTTGAAAGACAGTGATTATAAAGAATTAGATTTAAAAACACATGGCCATCTGTAGACCTACTATCTAGACTTTCTCAACATTCTTCACAAACCTGAAATTATTCAACAAGTCTGAGATTAATTTCATTTTCATTTTGAACTTTTTGCTTACTTTTGTTTTTTTCTCCATCTTAATTTTGAAAAACAAAACCTAAATTAAGAACCAGGAATATGTATTTTTTACAAATGCATTGAAATCACACAGAATAGACTTTTGGTCCTGTTTGTACGATAAAAAACTAAATTCAATCTTTTCTTAAATGGAGCTCCCTCCAAGGAGCTATATGAATATATCACCGTGATGCTAATTCTGTTTTCTGCTGTAAATTCTTTACTGTGATGCAAAGAAAAATTGTACACTAATAGAGTTATTAATTCTTTATAGAAATGATCCGTATGTAGCCAAAGCATCTACAGCAGACACTGAAGACCAAAGTATGATGGGCAAATTTGTTAAAGTTGAACGACAGGTATGTAATTTCATCACAACGATGCAGGCTGAGGTGCTTGTCCAGAAATGACAAAGCTGATGTAAATTCTGCCTGAGTCTTTGGCTGACCCAGGCAGATTTGCACTGCTGGTGGACAAGACTCACACAGATGTTGTACTAATGATCACAAAACTATGTTCTTAGTTCTTAATGAAATAATTTAATTAACTGGGAAGCATGCATTTTGAAATCTGTTGAATTAATATCGTTATATATGGCAGCAAGATCCTAACCGTGATGATTAGATGGGACTTTTTTGTTCACATAATCTCCACTCATCATATCTGGTGTTTTGTTGTGAGCACCATCTTCTTTTGCAGGGTCTAGCACTCAAAAGGTTTGCCCCCACACGTGCCTTTGGACCCTTTTTGTTCATCCTAGCCTATTGCTTAGCAAGTCAAGATGCTCTTATTTGTAAATATATAAATAAGTAAGATGGAAGCAGATGGCATTGATTGACATCAATTCCTTTCATGGAATGAAAATGTTCAGGCACAAAGTACTATCAAAAGAGAAAGTAAATTAATCCTGATATTTAACCCTGGTGTTGCGGGACTATTCAGAATTAGAAAATAGGTGTTTGTGCAAAGGTAATTACATCCATTGCATTTTTATAATAGCTATTTACCATAAGGTATCAAGACTTCGGTCATAACATCGTAGACTGCTGCTGAATGCTGGACTGCCAAATATTCAGCAATGCTAAGAATTTTTTCTGGCACAGTTCATAGTAATAGGTCTTCTTAATCTGAGGCAGTTAGAGGATAAGCTGGGATCCACTACAGGCCAAGGGAAAGCCATGATTATCCTATAAATACCTTCATGACCAACAAAGATGGCAGCAGCACACCATTGCTGAGGGCAATGCATGCATGGAGGCACTGACTTGTTGAACAACTGACATGAGACAATATCATAACATTGGTATTTTTCAGGTTAATGACATGGGGAAGAAACTGGATTTTCTTGTTGATATGCATATGCATCATATGGAACAGCTGCAAATACAAGTTGCTGAGATAAGTCCTTTGAAAGAAACAGCTTCTCCTGCAAAGGAGAAGAGAGAAGAAAACAAATATTCTGAATTAAAAACAATCATATATAAATACACTGAGCAGTGTGCTCATGAAACTCCATACAACTTTCAGAAGGTTCCAGTCAACAAAGTCAGTCCTTACGGTTTCTCAGCACATGGTCATATGACTCATTCACAACCTTTATCAATAGGTGGGCAAAACTCTGGCAAACTGCAAGCCACACCTTCCTCAACTTCATATGCAGAAAGGCCAACAGTTCTGCCTATATTTACATTAATGGACTCCCAGGTTAGCTACCACTCCCAAGGAGACCTACAAAGCCCTTACTCAGATAAGGTGTCTCCGAGGCAGAGAAGGAGCCTAACAAGAGACAGCGATACTCCATTGTCCCTTCTCTCCGTCAACCATGAGGAACTTGAGCGCTCCCCAAGTGGCTTCAGTATCTCCCAAGACAGAGACGACTTCCCGTTTGGTCCCAACGGGGGATCAGCGTGGATGAGAGAGAAACGCTACCTAGCAGAGGGGGAAACGGACACGGACACCGACCCTTTTACACCCAGTGGCTCCATGCCTTTGTCTTCTACGGGAGATGGGATTTCAGATTCAATATGGACCCCTTCAAATAAGCCAGTTTAAAAGTGCGAGTGGGGGCAGTCACTGGTTGACTTCTCCGTGTAATGTAAGCATACTTTGTATATCTCACTTACTCTACACCCAAAGCTTACTAGTTCAAAACACCAATGGCTGCATAAGATGCATGTGATATTAGTGGTAGTCATTCTGCACCATTTCATACAATTTACTAATGCAGTTTTTTTCATGCTACCAAAACTAAGGAGCTTAGTTTTGAGCATGGTTTGCATGACTTTACCCTATATAAATGGTACAGCTGATTTCTTCTATGATACATATCTCTCTGATACTCTTCAATACAACAATGGTGAATTGATAACAAGCAAGATACGGTGGTCCTTGCAACATTTTGCAAACAGAGCAGCAAAGTAAAAATATTCAGGAGCAATATCCCTTTGTGGAAACATAATGTCTGAATCCATTTTCCAATACAAGTAAATCAATCTCTAACCAACCTAGCCAAGGACATCCAATATTCAAAGCAGGGGAAAAGCTGAGTCAAAGTAAATGACCTTTCTGAAATGGTTTTGTGAACTGAATGTTTCTCACGTGATCTCTTATACAACTACTCATGAAATGCAGTGTCAAAGTGAAATTAAGGGTAGAATTTGAAATTATCAAAGCCACCTAGGATTGATCATGGGTATTTAATTATTGTAAAATGTAAATATAAATCCCTCAAACTACTTTGAAAATCTTCACTAGTGTTTATAAAATTGCTTGAAACATGACTACAATGCTATTTTGTAGAAAATCTTTTGCTACTTATGGGGCCAAATTTTCTTTCTGTTCCAAAAATGAGGTTGTTCAGTGTAGGGAACTCCAGGTTTATACACTCTATTCTTTTATTGACTTTTGTGTTGCTGAGTAAGCTGCATAACGTAACTGTGCCTCAGTTTCCCAATCAGTTAATTGGGAGGTCTACTTCCCTGCACAGACACAGATTGTAAGGCTTAATTCACTCATACTTGCCAAGCGCTTTGAGCTCCTCAGATGTGCAGAGTATCACTGTTCTGTGCCCTGGGAGTTCCACCATGTGGGATGCTGCCAGGATCTGTTTCTCTCTGTTTACTCTTTCTCTTGGAAATGGACTGCTCCAAATCCATGAATGTGTGCCATATTTAAATCAATTTATGAATAAATAAATACCACTTTTATCACCTGTCCCTGAGCAAGAGGGATAGGTATGCTCCCTAGGCCTCAGCCAAATTTTTTTTTCATGTTAATTGGAAATTCTGTTGAGGGAGAGCAGGAAAATAATACAACCCACTGGGAACAGGGCAGAAATGAATCAAAGATCTCACCACTGCAGTGGGAATGTATTATCTATATAGCTAGCGAAACTAGCCTGACCAATATCCTATGCAGGACTCATGTAGTGTCAATCCAGGCATCCGTAAAATAGCATCCATTTGATGTCAAGTTTGATGGCTGTGCACTCTGTGCAGCTGGTGGAAAACTAATCAGTACGGTCAGTGAGCACGGGGTACAAGAACCAAGGCACAAGTCAGCTCTAGGATGAAGTTAATCTTATCTCTAGCTCAGTTATCTACAATGACTAAATTTCTACCAACTTCAAAGGGAGCAGGGGGTGACTTGCTTAGATGTCAGATGGTCAGGGACTGACACAGTGAGGGGGAAGGCTCTCAACCCTACTCCACTGATGCAAGATGCAGCCTCTCTGACATGGCTCATGCTCCCCTCCTGTTGAGAATAACCCACATCACTCCACACAATGACTTCCCCATGATGGCTAGAGCACTGACCAACAAAGACACAAGGATTTGGCCCATGTAAGGTGTTAGAAAGTGGACTTTCTGTAGAGACTGCTTATGTTATACTGCAGCTGCACAACCCAGCATCCTTGGCACATCCAATCAGAGCACAAGAAAGAGATACACTTTACTGGGCTTCCCAGCATTTGCTGGGTATTGCACAGGCCTGGAGAGAGTATGCTTCAATGGAAAATACCTTGTTGGGTTTTGCTCACTGTAGTAAACTTCATGTGTGATTCCTTAGAGTCATTGACATCTCATAATAGTCATTCCATCCGGGGAGCATTTGTTCTCTTCCAGATGTAGACATTGCCTTCATCTTCATTGTTTATCCTCTATTTAAAGATACATCTAAAGGATTAGGATCTTCTTACTCCCTCTGATTCTTCAGCTAAATCACAAAACATCCTTCTGTGACAGATATTCAGGGAGAACAAATTGCTGTGGTTACTTGAGTAAATAATACAGACCGGTTACATCCTTTGAAGTCTAGGCTGAGTCCATGGAGCTGTTCTGAGGCCAGAAACTATGATGATATGAGGCATAATTTTGTTAATTACTTAATTGACAAAATAGCCATTGACCTGAAAGATAGTCTGTGTTTGGTGCAGTTTCATGGCTAAGCTTGAAGAGAATAAAGCTAGCTAACAAAAGTGTAATTCATTATAATTTGGCATATTGAGAAGAATTATTTGGCCATCAGTGATTGGTTCTTGGAAATACCGGTAGTGCACCTGCTGGAGGCTCTCTGATATAGTAATACACATCTGTGGTAACTCGTAAGATGTAACCCTCACATGATGAATGAATGAAAAAGCAGGAAAACTGATTTTAACATCACTAGACTTCTGAAATTGCTGTGAGTATATACTCGACAAGCTTGCTTCACTTTTCTTATATGTCAAATGCTTGGCGTTCCTACTGATTTCATTTGAGTTGGCTCTTCTTAAAATGCTTTCTAGATCTGAGCAATCAAATACCAAGGCAGCCAAAAGCCAAGTGCAATCTGAGAAATGTGTTTGTGAATGTCTTTGAGAGTGGCTAAGCCATGCACTTCCCTGCCCAATTCCCCCTCAGATTCTTCAGTTCAGGTTTCTAATCTCTCCCATGCCAGGGCATATAAAGGGAATATTTTCCCAGTATTAAACCTGACTGAAAATACATAAATCACCTCATTATAAAGGTATGTTCATCCAAAGAGAAAATCGAAGAAAGGGAAGAGACCTGGGTGAGTCACCTGTACCCTGAGCGAAGCGCCAGAGAACGTGGGGTTTGTGCTGTGCTGTGTACAGATGACAGCTGAGCTACCTTTGGGTTAGCATTTTCTACAGGCTATTGGCACCAATGGACTGTATGCAGCTTAAAAGCACTGGGTCAGGTATTTGTAGCCACATCATGAAATATTTAATCATGTGCTAACTGGCCAGTTAAGGTCTGCCTCTTCTAAACAGACACTGGTGGCAAGCTCAGCAAGACTCTGCAGTGGCCATCTCTGGATCCCAAGAAGAGGGTCAAGGAAGGTCTGATAAGCTTATTTTAATATTTTTTTTAATATACTTCTTTGCACTGAAACCAGTCACTGCTCTGTTCAGAACGATGATGTGCTTAGCAGCTCTCTGCCTCCTACATCACCTGGGTTAGAAACAGGGTGTGCATCTGTTCTGTGTCTGTGTTGACAACAGATACATGTCAAGATGTCCCCAGCAGAGTGAGATCTGGAGACCATCCCTGATCTGAGGAGTGCACAGAAACTTCATCAGACTCTAGTTCAGGTTGAGTCCAGGGAGTGCATCAACCTTGGAACTGCAGTTTATGTATCTGCCATAGCTACTGGCCCAACAAAATAATTTATGTGTGATTATTGACCCTGGCAACATTTAAGAGGTCAGGATCTGTTTTGCAGAATAGGTTCACCACATACAAGGAATCATTACTCACAAATTCATTTAAAAGAGGTATCTGGGTCAATATTATTCTTCATACTGGGAAAAGATTAGATTTATCCTTCCTACCATTTTTGCGTGACATTTCCATTTAGCAGCTATCAATTCTGTGGGTCTGATCTTCCTGGCATCTAGACTGACAATGGCACTTTGTTTACATATAGTTAACATTAAAGAGAATTAACTACTGGAATCCACTCTTTGCTGACTCCTAACTCCAATGAGTGACCAAGGATCCATTTCAGGCCTTGTGATGTTTTTCATAATGTAAAAGTGTGGGGCTTTCCTCTCCTTGAAGTCAGCAAGCAACCTCCTCAAATTGATGCAGTGGGAGCAGGACTGGGTCCTAATCTGTCTTTATTTATGAATTTCCTTGTGAAGGACAGCACTGACCTGGAGATGCTTTTCTTAGCTAAATCTTCATGCTGTTTTTTCATTCACTAATGAATGACACACATCTAGAAGTTTTTGAAAAGGTGAATGTGTTTACATTGTGTGTCTCTCTTTACAGCATTATTATCAATCAAGGTTCTTCACTTTAGATTCTAACTAACTGAGAACATTTCATTAAGGTGGAAGTGAACATTTAGTTAAAGTATACAGGTATAGAAAATGTGGGTTATGCTCCATTTAAGGAATTGATCTTTCAAGAAAACCCAAAACAACCTAGTCAGGTAATGGCTGTTGTCCTTGCCTTGGCTTTTCCCTGTGCTGAATTAATCAGTCAGGGTCCTATCAAAATACAAGGGAATTCAGCACGTGGAGAGATTGATTGAAAAGTCCCTGCACTGACTTTGGCTATATTTGCTCTGTTTTTACCTGTAACTTTGCTGCATTGTTGCGGTTCAGAGTGGAAATAGTTTTAAATTTTTCTGCTTCAAATTGTGGCACAGCAGAGCTGCAAAGGGATTCCCCCCTGAACCTGTGCGTGGCGGGGCTGCTGGCGCGTGGCCTTCAGGTGAGCACCGTGGTCCAGTCGGCTTGCAAGATCACAGCCTAAAGCAATCAGAACATGCAGATTAAGGAGCAAATTCAGCCCTGCTGGGAGTCCAGTTGTTGCAGGGGTGTCACATCTGCTTATGTAAGAGCTGCATTTGTCCTGCGTAGTGCAGAGCTCGTGAGAAAGAGCTGGATCTTGATTCCTTGCACCCCACAGCCCCCACCACTAAGCTTTAGGTGCCTAAGAGCTGCAAACCTAATTTTTCTGCAGCACCTCACAAATTTGTTGTGATATCACTTTTCCAGGAGCCCAGTTGAATGTGGGTGTTCACTTTCAAAGGCCGTTTTCAGAGGTGCAGAGGAAAAAGGGGCCATTTTCAAGTGTTTTTAGCTGGACACTGAGAATGAATATCCTGGGTATCACTATTGCTTCTGATTATTTAGGCTGTAAGATTCGATCCTTCCCAATTCAGCTTTTAGTAGCTTCCCTCTGAAGTTAAGTGAAGCAAAATACTGGAAGTGGGATCCTATTTCCATCAAGAATACGCTGAGACTGAAGGTTACATAGCCAACTGCATTTTGTTTTCTAGTTATGGCATCTTATTATTACTAGTATTTGTGCCTTGCTCACTGAAATTTTCTCCATGCTACAAAGATGCTTTTCAGATTCTGGCTGACAAGGGAACACAACTTTTATACAAGTGGCCTTTAGTGCTCTTTATAATATTATTTATTGTAATTTTTAAACCGTATGTGTAATTTATATTCTGGCACTGTCCAATATTTGAACAACTTTAATATGTTTATTTCAATATATTATGCAAACAATACTTCTTAACTGATTTTTTATGTTCTGTCTTTAAAAACTGCACCACTTATTAATAAATAGAAATTTCAAATATGATGTGGAGGAATTTCTTTTCATTTCAATCATCATATTGTTAGACATATTCAAAGAACACAGCATCAAATGACCCCCCTGCAAAGACATTGGCAAAGATCCTTTTGGCTTCTTCTATGCAGGATTGAACTCAGCTATGAGTAGGCTTTATCCAACTTCCACGGATAATCCTGTTATAACAACACACAGTAGATCATATTATTTGTGACTGCTTTTAATTTAGTGGCCATGTAACTTGCATGGCTTTGATCATATGTGTGTGTGAAAATGAAAACTAGGAAAAAATACATTTATATTAGAGACATTAATGTGCTAAAATATGATGAAGTTGCATACAAATTATAGAGAGGACATAGTAAAGGCACAAGGCTGTTCTGACTGTCCTCTGTAGGGAATTTAACAGCTGGCAAGATGTTTAGGTTAGGAGTTCAGCTGCCTGAATACTTTCCCTGGTTCTCTGGCTGCATTTCTATGTGGCCTCACATCTCCAGCTGTCTGTCCATCATCTGATGCATAAAACCACCAGAAGGCTGCTCACTTGCCTCCCAGCAACACTGTGGGCCAGTATGAACTATTGAAAGTGTCGCCCTCTTACACAAACAGGAGGGTGTTACTGAGGAAAGTTCATCTCAAACATCTTATCTAGAAATGGTTCTGTTTGTGATTTTGGCTGGTGATAGCATCTTAATATTATTTTAAAAAACATATATGTAGGATATGTATTTTTTTTCTCACAGCTGCTGTTTTGGAAGTTGCTGTTTCCTCAGCAAAGACACCGAGTGTGCCTGCTCATGGGTGTGACTAAATTTGCTTGGCTCAGAGTATTGCAGGAGGATTGGTGTGTGTGGAAGAAGAGGGACACTGTACATCCCGTGTGGCCAACTGGATTTGATTTTTCTCGGTGACAACATAGGCATAACAGTTCAGTATCAAGTTGAAGATACCTGTTTCCATTCTTGTTAGACCCCTTTTTAAATAAGTGGAGGAAAATCAGCAGTTTTCATACAGTCTAGTCAATCCCATACCAAACAACCCTGACTGCCTCTCTCAGGTGATGCTCCTCTCTGACTGACATCTTTCTTCACTATAGAGTTGAAGATGACCAGCTTGAACAAAAACATATCTTTCAGATTGTTAAACAAGATGAGATTAATCCCATCCTACCTGCTTGGAGAGAAGGCTGAAGGCTAATTCCCCTGAACGAGACAGGAAGGGAGCATGTGGAATATCACCTCTTCCCAAAAATATGGGTGGGCCCAGTGAGATATTTTTAAGGCATTCCCTGTGACTTCAACATCATGGTTGTCACTAAGCAACCAGCTCTGCTCAACACTTGAAACGCAACTTAAAAAGGGGGGGGCTTAATTTTTTGAGGTAAGTAAAAAATAATTCAGCAGTTATTCCAGTTGTCAATCCCACTTCTGTATCCCTGTAAATTGGGAATAATTTTTAAAATCCTGCAGTACCACAACATCCAGTTGTGGGTTTTTTTTCATTTCGTAGCATTTTTTAGTTTGGACTGATTTAAATAGGATCAGTGCCAACCTCTTAGGGCCAAGTTCCATCATTTTTTCCAAAGTTCGACTGTATTTTTTAAATAATAAAAATAAATTTTAAAGTGTGGAATTCTGAGTCTCTTGGGTTTAGTTTTCCACACAGCTCTAAAGATTATGTACAATGCTAACTTTTCCTTTATTCCCTACATTTCTTTCACAGCAAACACAAAGGCCCTTCAGATGTGTTCACATCCTTTTATAAACAATATCACAATGCATTAACATTGCTGCCTTAGCAGTGAATGCCCCAGTTTGAACTGAACAGCAGCTACACAACAGAATTCTTTCGCAAAGAAAAACAGCCACAGCAATGACATTTAAATGAGCATTTTGCAGGCACAATAGGTGAACCACTCTGCTTTTGTTCACCCAAAGTGAAACATATTGCATTAAAATTTCCCCTCGGCTGTCACCCAAATACATCAGCATGTCAAGTCACTGGATTCAGTAAGGCATTGGGCCTGGTCTTTTAAGAAGTCAGTTCTAAAACAGGAATGAGATGTGGTCCCTATCTTCATGCAAAGCCCTGCTTATGTCCAGGGAGGTTTCCCCTCTTGCAGACTCTACTTATGTCTATATGGGACTGCTGAGGTCATATGTAATTGTCCCCTGCCTGAGCAGAGTAAGATTAAGGCTTAACAGTTCAGAACAGGTAAATATCGATGAGTTTGGTATTGCACAAGCAACAGTGTCAGGAGTGGAAGATTCTCAGTGTACCCTTCTCTTCCTTCTCAGGATGCTTTGATTTTCAAGTCTTTCCAGAGTCTTGGAAACTAGTCCAGATAAAATGATCTCTTCATTTACACGGATCATCCTCTTGGATCACAGAGAAGGGAAGGAATCAGGAAAGCCAAGTGCCATGGCACAGAGAAGCAAGAGAGCTAGAATGTCTTTAAAGGAATTGCACTCTAAGATGACTTTTTCAGGCATATGGTCCTGATGTCTGGTAGCACCATGGGCTTTGGGCAGCTCCACATCTTCTCTCCTTCTTCCTTGTGACAGATGCAGATGGTCAGCAGAATATAGACCATCCCCCTGTACTTGGCACTAGTGAGGCAACACCTCAAGCACCGGGTTCAGTTTTGGGTCAATCACTCCAAGAAGGACATTGAGTGCTGGAGCATGTCCAAAGAAGAGCAACAAAGATGGTGAAGGGTCTGGAGCACAAGTGTTATGAGGAGCAGGTGAGGGAGCTGGGGCTGTTTAGCCTGGAGAAAAGGAGAGAAGGCAGCTCAGGGAAGACCTTATCACTCTCTACAAATACCTGAAAGGAGATTGTAGTGAGGTTGGGGTCAGCCTGTTCTCCCAACTAACAAGCAATAGGACAAGAGGAAACAGCATGAAGTTGTGCTGGGGGGGTTTAGGTAGGAAAAAATTGTTCACAGAAGGGGTTGTCAAGCACTGGAGCAGACTCTTCAGGGAAGCAGTTGAATCACCATCCATGTAAGTATTTAAAAGATGTGTAGATGTGGTGTTGAGGGATATGGTTTAGTGGTGGACTTGGCAGTGTTTGGTTTATGACTGAACTTCATGGTCTTAAAGTTCTTTTCCAACCTAAATGATTCTATGATTCTGTATATAATTCTTCTTTTAAGAGAAGAAATTTGTTTTATTCCTCTAAAAGAAGAGTAACAAAGAAACATTATTACATTTAGGGAATTATTAATGAAATGTGTGAAAAAATAAATAAAATATAGTTAGAAGAATATTGCTAACATCTGAAATGAAATTCAGATGAAAATAAACTTTATAGAGCTAGTACATTTCTTAATAAATAAAACTAAATATCTTATAAAATCATAATGGCAGAGGACTAAGAAGAAGTGTTGAATTATAATCAGGCTTTTTCAGAAAAAAAAGGTAATTTACACTGGTGATACTTTTCTAATCAAGGTTTACTAAACAATTACTCAAAGGTGCTTTCATGGAAGTGTTTACTGTAGTAAAATAAAGTGTATGTGGGTAAAACTTCAATCCTCTGGAGCAAGCTTGGATTAAATTTGCTTGTTTTGCTGTTTATTTAAAAACAATGCTTCATTCTCTGTTTCACGTTAGCACCTGAGAAGAGAGAGCTCCAGCTGGACATGTGTTTTCCTCCTAGGCATATAAGATAGGTAGGTTTGCAAGATTCCTTAGGTACCACAGTATTCCATGAGCCACTGCTCATCTTTTATGGCAGAGATGGTTTCTACCCCAGCCAGGGTGGTGGGTACCTGAGAACACTGGCAGACTGGGACAGAGTGGGTGGAAGGGGATGCTGCTTGTGGGCTGCTGCTCAAGCCCCAAGAACATATGGCTGGAGCCCTTGTAGCCTCTCTTGCATGTTGCAACTGCTACACAGACACGTTTAAAATGTCTAGGAAAAAAGCCATGGGAAGCAGTAGCGCGTTGCTTCCACATTGTGATCTCAGCCCATGAAGACATAAAGCACCAACATTCAGAGGCTGTTTTCTCCCTCCTTACCAGAGCTTCATGCCACACTGTCCTCTCTTACAGATAAATCACAGACATTTGGCTTGAATATGTGTTTATTTAAATTGCATCATCAGGGACTTACTTACCCTGTGTAGCCTTCAGCAAATGGATGCATTTACTCAGTAATTTACACAAATTATGTGCCTATACTGTGTTACTAAGAAGACGCTAAAAATGCCTTCTTTTCTTGTTCTGGATTTTGGGATACTGGTTATGGACACAGTGCTGCCACACAAAGAGATGCTGGAAAAAGGAGGCATGTAAAGACTATACTCCTGAGAAAGTGACTTGCTCAGAGTGATGCTCTGAGTGAGAACATGGCATTGTCCCCAGGAGTCAAAGTTGGGGCTGAACAATAGCCTCCTCCCCGGTCACCTGGGCATTGCTCTGCAGCTGAGGAAAGTTAAAATTACAGAGTCCCAGGGTAAAACGCAGCATGAGGTAAAACCTGCTGAAAGTCAAATTATTCTCATAGCCAAACATCAAACAGTTGGAACTGATCCCAGCGCACACATTTTCCTGGCTATACCTGGTTTTGTCAGCTGTTACAGAGAAGACTTTCATCCCAGCCTTCTTGATGAGATATTGAGCAACTGATGATTAAATGAGTAAAAGTAAGTCTTGTCAAATAAAAGGTGCTTCCATATTCCTCAAACTGCAGCATTTAGTCACGAAAATTTTCCTTCTATCACAGCATTGATTTCCATAGAGAATTAGATAATTTTAGATGAAATGACATCCTACTGGATAATTTTTTTTCTTGAAAGGCAGAGTGAAAGAAAACAAAGGTGTGATTGTCCATGTGTGTGCAGGTACATGTGTAAGCACCATATTTACCGGCTATAACTGTGTTAAATGTGGCTGCAGTTGCCTTCCAGCTTCCGACGTTCCTGACAAAGGCAGGGTTGTGGGACAGGCAGAAACATAGCCCACCACACACATAACATGATCCCATAAATATCTTTTTGTGTGTGTGTGGAAACCAAGCCTTCCAGAACATATGATTGAAACCTGAAACCAGAAAAATCATTTTCTCATACCTGACACACTGGCAGGTTGCTGTGTTTTAGACTTGCAGCAATTCCTTCCTTCTTTGGGTAGCATCACAGCTTGCTTTGTTTGTATTGTCCCCCTTTGCACTTCCACCAGCTAAGGCAAACGAAGGCAAGTGACAACAAAAAAAACCTGATGACACACTAGTTACCCAGGCAATATCCAAAATAATAAATTAAGTACTTCTGGGGACCCCTGCAACCCAAATGTTCATAGTATTGGTAGGACAATGACATCGAAAGGGCAGTCTCAGAGTGCTCCTGACCAAATGCTCCAATGTTTCCTGAGTCGGGTTTGGAAACTAGTGAAAGGCTGAGGGCCATTCCTAACAGTTTGTAAGCAGCTGACGTATGCATCTCATGTGCTACCTCCTCTTTATCCTCTCCCTTTCTAACAGGGGCTAGAATATCTCTCTGTTGAGATTTTGTGCAGATCCTTAAGGTACTTTTTATTCCATGGACATACTGTGAATCCTTTGAGGTTGCCTTTCTCTAATTACTCCAAGGTTTTGAAGTAGCTCACATGTTGAGGTGCCTGGTGGCTTATGACAAAACTACTAAATGGATGGTTACCTGCTTTTAACAATGTTGCATCTCGACTCACTGATCTCAGAGGAATCACTTGCAGTCCACAGGAGTAAATGGGAGCAAAATTTCACCAGCTGCTCCCAGTAGTGATCATCTCTCATCACTCATCATCACTGAAATTGCCCTAAGTCATTGGCGTGACCAGATCTCTCTCCCTTCCTCAACACTTACCCACAATGCCAGGCAATTTTCTATTTTATCTGTCATTTTCTTCCTTTCGATTTTCTATATTTAAGATACACTTCAGATTTCTTCTCTGTCACCTCAACAATGCCCTTTGTTTAAATTGCTTCTCCAAGGATGGCTAAAGCTTCACCAAAGGGATTACCCCATCCTACCTCTCACCTTTGGAGGTGGTATTGGCCTAATTGCAGTAAAATGAGCTGTGGCTTTAAAAAGGAAAAAAATCCTTTCTGCTCCACAGCTCCTGTCATTGCTGCCAAAAGGAGCTTCCAATCCTCACCTGACCTGCCCACAGAGCCCTTCCATGTGGGATTCAACAGGCACTTTGTGTGCTTATGATTGTGTTACCTCTAGCTAGTCCTTCTGGGATTAGGATAACAATTTTCAAGGGACTTTAAAGAAAGATTATCAAGCCTATCTACTCAAAGTCTTTCACTAAGTGATTATTAAGTTTTGGCAATAACATCCAGTTTTTATATAGGCTCTGAAGATAATAATCTTTGTCAGGAGACATCAGGTAAGTTGATATTAGCTATTCCAAATCTCAGTGGTTTCACACGTACTTGGAGGAAACCATTTCAACTCTGTTATTAATGTTTGGTAGAAATATAGCAAATGAAATGTATTTGTACTAAACATGTATTTATTTCATTTTATTAAATTCTCATACAAATCTGAAATTAAAAAGTAGTTTCAGCAGTTTAATGGAGTGTGTAATTGTAACACGGGCATAGTTTCATAATAACATGCAATATTTCTTTAGACTTGGCGTATGATGGTGTGCGTGAAATGAGAGATGACCTTTAGATGTTGGAACTGAATGAAGGTAAGGAAATTAATACTCAAGGACTTTCCTTTTTTATTTCTTTGGTCTCTTAACTTCTGTTCTGCTCTGCTTAGCATGAAGACACAGGAAAACCACTCGATATCTGATTGTACTCTGTACGAGAAAAATGAAAACAATTCAAAGTTCACGGTTACCTGACACATTAGAGTTAGTTCAAATGAAGTGTAGCTAATAAGCAGGTAGGTTTAATATTGCTGTTAATCCAGAATAGCAAAGAGATATTGAATAAGAGGCCTTTATGAATGTATAAAGGTAATCTGAACTGGATTAAAACCTCCCGTTCAGCAGTTCTATGTAAAATGAACTCTACTAATATAATTCATCTCAAAATAAACACAAGAGGAGGATTTTCATATCCACTAGAGGTGAAGGAGAATTTGTAACTAAAGGCTTGACCTGCAGTGTGTATCAGATAAATGTTTGGAATGAAAATATTCACTCAGAGTCAGTTTATGGGATGGTTGTGAAGCACCTGTGCCCTTAGTGCCTGTGAATCGCACTGTGATTTGAAATGGAAGTTGTTAGTGATTTTGAGCTGGAGTGCAATGAGGGTTTCATCTTTACAATCTGGACATGTATTTCAGTCACCACAGCAGTGTCACTTATGCTGGCAAACAAAAGAGATACGGTTACAAAGTGATAAAGTCTTGTCTCTAATAGATAAAAATTAGATATCATATAACCAGTGTAACGCAAACATGACGTGTATTGTAGGAGTTAATAATACTAACATCCACACTTCTGAGAGATAAGGTTTTTCAGGCATCATTTCTAGGAATGTTTGTCATAATTGGCTTTGAAATTTAATTGGGCAGCATAAATCTTCAGTGACTTAATGCTGGGAAAATATTTTGCGGTGCAGCTAAAAGGTAATACTTGAAATTTAAATCAGTCTCTACCAATGGAGGAGTAAGGGCAGTCCTTTCTAGAGTGATGTTCTTAGTATTGAGATTTCTCTGCAATTTCTTTTTAAGCATCTTGTACTGGCCAGAGGACACCACAATGCTAACTCTGGCATTCAGGCCAAACAAGCCCTCCCATCAATGGAGGATCTCAATTCATTTTATACTAACATTATTTTCTATGTCTTCGCTACAAGTAGAACAAGATACGGCTTATTATGATCTGTCCCTCCAGGTTTGCATGTTATCCCAGTTGTTAGGTATTTTGTTTGATTGAGCCTGTAGTGTGCAATCACATGTCAGTTAAATGTGGGTGCTCCGGCCATGCTAATGCCTGCTCCAAATTCCTGCTGGAAATCAGCGTTGTATGTGGACAAAATTGTGTGTGTTGGTCAGTGTGGAGGAGCAGCTCAGAGTGGAAGAGATCAGGGAGCTGCAAATTTAGGTGAGCAAGAAAGTATATCAATGTGCATGGGATGCTTCCAAGCATAACTTCACTCTCTTTTAATTTTGTTTCTGCTTTTACAGCTGTTTTTTCCCCTCTCTCTCTCTCTCTCATGAGGTGCTTTGGTAGGACAGTTTCTTCCTGTGTCAATTTTCTTGCCTCTTCTCTATCTCTTGGGAATGTGTTCTCCCTAGCCCCTGTTCTAGCCTACTGCATTGAGTCCTCTGTCAGTTTTCCCCATCCTGCCACCGAAGAGCTCTCGGTCAGTTTAAATAAATCAGTAATGAAGTTAGATCCCTGACAGGAAATTAACTACAGTCTACGAATCCTTCTACTTGCAAGTCTTTGAGGGACACCTGTGCTTGCAGATCAGTCTGTGAAATACCCTTACCAAAAATCTCTGTGTTAGTCTAAGCATGATTCACTGGTAACCCAGGAAAGCCTATGTTCCTCAAAGCATGTGCTGCATATGACCACTAACCATCAATGTGTAATTCCAGCCTGAAAGTGAGGCACAGGATGTCTTCTCCTTATACCTCCTAGGTTTGAGTCTCTCATTCACTGACAGAATCCTCATGAAAGGTAGAGTTTTGGGTTCTTTTGCCTGTCTGGGCAGTAGAGACCTTTCAGTATGTTGGCAGCACTGCTTTTGGCTGTATTTCATGTTGATTTCCCTTGGGCTGGTGTACACAGAGAGAGCATTGGCCATGCAGCCTGATCACACCCTGTGTGCAGGGAATGGGTCATAAGGAACTTGTTCAGGGAAAGGTCTGTGGCCCATAAACATCAAACAGTCATCGTGAAGCACAGCTCACCATAGCATAGGTCTCCCAGAGCTAAGGAGACAGCCACTTCTAATAGTACAGGAATAAAAATGTATGAAGATTCATTAAAAAAAACCCAGCAAAACACCCCACAGCTGACCTCAGTCAAACATACAACCCAATGGTTCCCCATTAACAGGACACTTAGTTGACCAGGTGCACCAGCCATTGACTAGGTGCCCCAGCCACTATAGCCCTCCTGCTCCAAAACATAGAGAGCTACAAATTTCCCCTCGACCTGATTGTCTAACTCTCCATCACGCAACCCCAGCTGACCCCAGAGTCCACTCTTCCCAACAGCCACCTCTCCCCACCTCTGCAAAACCCCAGTTCTTCAAATTCAGTACCACTGAGGAGTATCTCTCCCTAACTCCCCTGTTTCATATAGTCAAATTAAAAAGGAGGGGGAAAAAGGTAAAATTGAGTAGAATCCATAAATGGGGATTAGTTTTATACCTACCTCAGTGTAGACAACATCACCACTGCTTCCAACACATCAGCATGTTAGCGGGCTTGAGCTACCATGCTACAGTCTCCCCTAACTACAGTGTCCACAGTCTACAGAAAAAGATGTTAGAATGCCCAGTATGCTTCATAATACTGGATAGTGGAAACAGGGACTGCCTTAGTGGGGTTTCAGGCCCTGTGGTTCTCATGCCAGCAATGCACTAATGGTCTGTAGTCTATTTGTTGGTCACATCCCAAATATTGTTGTAAGAAGGGCCAAGCTCAGGATTTTTGATGCTAGACTGGTCTGTGGACACCAGACTCTTTCCATGCATCATTAGTCCAGCTTACAGAAAGGTGATGGAGCATGAAGTCTAGGGAGTGAGATTTGGCCATGGTTTTCTCTCTGCCTTAGCCCTGCTCTTCTGCACATGCTGTGCAGGAACCATGGATGAGTATAAGCCTGGGGTCGAGTCAAAAGGATTATGCAGATGGACTGAATAGATAGAATAAGCTACCTAGAAAGCTTCTCAGAGCTTTGTTTGAATTAGCAGAGCTGGCACTTAAATTCTTTTGACTCATCAGATGAGCAAACAGACATTTCAAACACAGAAATGCTTGATATTGTTTCATCATCTCAAGGAAGAGCATCTCTAGTACTGCTAAGCACAAATTAGCTATTTTCAGAATGTGCTAATTCTCTAGTGAATTAAATATGAGACAGATTTTAAACACGATTATAATAGTTTTCTAATCAAACAGTATTATCTTCAAGACAATAATTTGCTGTATACTTGCAAGATTAGCTTCTCCGACAAGATATGAAAAAAGGTTCAGGACATTTTTTGCTAATTTTCATATGATCCTTCATTTTCCGGCAACTACAGACCTATTTAATGTGCTATGATATTGCTGAGAAGCAAGGACTTTCCTTCTTTTTTTCTAACCACCTCTGATTAAATCTTTGAAAACTGAAAACAGGAAAGCTCATTGTCTGATGGGCAGAGGACCATTAATCCCTCCCAAGCAACGAGTCAATGCAGCACAACTACAGAAATGCAAGACTAAGGATGACTGGGACAAGCAAAATTTCTGTGGAAAAGCAGCTCAAATGATACCTGGTCTGAAATTGAGCTTAAGTAAATTTTATCTTGTTTTAACAGGAAGTATGTAGACATCTGACATATCATTGTGCTGTGTAGACTATCTTGCCAAGTTCAACCAAAGCCACAGTCACATAGGAATCAAAAATGAAGAGTTACATACTAAGCTGATGACACTCACACATGGAGGGAAAATACTGATTGTTTGATTTCTGATTCTTTGGCATTTACCCTGCCAATCTTTTCTCTGCATCTTAGAACGCTAGTATTTCTTTCATGATCACAGCATTCTTGGACAAGAGTTGGACAAAATCCAACAATAACGCAAATAAACACCACCAAAACAGTATTTCTTTGTCCTAGAGCAGCCCAACCTGCTAGAAGTCAGAGTCCACAATGCAGTGGTTCTGCCGGCATGTGGCAGTGAAGATGAGTCTGGGATTTCTGTGTCTCTTCCTGGTTTTCAACACAGGTAAGGATGATGGTTTGGTGCTTCCCAAGGAATAACCCAGATGTCTCCCAATTTCTCCCACAGCCCCATTCCCACATCTGTGTCAGGCTTGGTTATTTCACTCTGCGTAGACAAGCCTGATGAGCTGGTGCCATGCAGCAGGGTGGACCAGATGATGGCAAAAGTCTGTTCTTGGATCCTGTGCCATGAATCTGGAGTCAGAAAGGTTTATATGAAAAGAGGGAGAAGGGTTAGAAGAGCTCCTACCACCTAGATTGTCAGTCCAAATTTAGCTCTTACTAAGTGAGAGCTGTTAATACATCTGACTAGCTATTTTTCCTTTATATATATACATAAATATAAAGAGAAGGAGAAAGAGGAATGTATCCAGGGGTTGTCCTCTGTACAAGGCATAGGGTTTTTTATGAATAAGGACAACCAGCCAGGTTTCACCAATTTAGGTACAGCCAGACTATGCAGTCACATCTCTTTCTTCTGCTGCTTCCAGTTCTACAGATTTCATTTTACTGAAGAGGAAGCTGAGCCCAGGTTTTCTACTCCCTGGTGAGAGCCCTACCCGTTAAATTTCAATGCAGAGCAGGGAATCACCACCACTGAAGCAAGCCCTCCTCACCACCAGCTCCAAGAAAACTTATCTGTGGGGAGCTTGGGTAGACGGAGATGCTGAAGCTTCAAAGACATGGGAGTTTAGCATTTGCTAGCACTGGCTCATATAAGTAGCCTTCTGGATGATTCTTTGGGGGCACTCAGTTCTCCGCTGATGGGATAGGGAACCTAAGCACCAAACTCTTGCACTTCAACTTGTCCTGTAATATCTAAATCACTGCCCTGCACCTTGCCCTTGTTTGTCACCAAGGGAATCTCAGGAAGTGAGTCCAATCTCCTGGGGCAAGGTCCAGTTCATTCCTCCTCAACAGAGCTCTTGAGTACAGTACTCAACTGAATGTCTGCTCTGAATAACACACTTGCACACAGCCTGTGAAGACTTGTTTAGATTTGGCTGTATTATACCATGTACCTCGCAGTCAATGTTGTGTGCAAACCTAGTGCAGATCTCTACATCAGTTTGCTAGAACTTTTTTTCTTTTGATTCTTGATTTAAATGGGCAAGCTCAGATATTTAATCTGTTTTCTATCTTTAGCTGGTATCTAAAGGACCTGGCAAGTCTTTTGGGGCATCCTTATTCTTAGGCAGTTGATGACCTGCTGTTGTGGATACTCAGTGGCCTGCTTTGCAATGCTAATGTCCATCAGTTTCTGAGCTATGATGAATGACAGCAGCAAAGTAGCCGATGCAAAGAGTTCACCAGAGAGTTGCTTGGTGTCTCAACAGGAAAAAAACGCTTCTCAACCTCTTTCTTCACTTCACAGCTTCATGCATAAGAAGAGAAAGTAAGAAAGAGAAGCAAGTGGCAGTGCTGGCTACTGCAGGTAACATGAAGCACTTCAGGAGACCCTATGTGGGGGTGTTAATGGAAGTGGGAGGTGCTGTGCTGGCCATGGAGGTGTCAGCAGATGGGACTTTCTCTTGCATTGTGTGAGCCCCAGCCCAACAGGAGCAAGGGCTCTTCACTCAAACTGGGGTTTATCCAGGTTCCTGGCCAGCTTAACCTCCATCCTTCCAGAAATTGAAAATGTTTCCTCTGTTTCCTTTCTCTGCTTCCCAGCTCCTCATCCCCTCTTGTTTTCCCTTTCCCCTCTTCTATGTTGTGAGCAATCCCTGCTTCCAGCCCTGAGATGCAGCTTGAATCGGTTAAAAATAGTACTGATGTCATTTGGAAAATTGTATTTCTCCTCAGATTTGATTTTGTTCTCATCTCAGCTTTCTGTGCTGCTTTTTCCATCCTGCTCTGTTTTTTCTCTCTGTCAGGCACACAGAGACCTTTCTCCTCTCACACACGTAGACACCATACTGCTCTGCTGCTGCATGACTTTGCAGAAGGGAAGAACAACAACATCTTCAGAACTTTTCACTTGTGAAAAAAAAAATAAGCAATTTCAACAGAAAGAAAAGACTTTAAAATAAACAGTGTGATTCAGCTACAGTGAATTTATTCTGTCGTAGTGTTAGAGCAATTGAGGTAGCTGCAAAAAGCAGCAAAAGCATTGAGGAAGGGGAAACATTCCCTAGGCGCTTTCTCTTCTGTTTGTGATCTGCAGAGAGATCTGCTGCTCTTTTGGCAGTAAATACCGGTTGCCCATCACGAGAGGGCACCAAACTGCCAGGACTGGCCGGGCTCCCGGGCAGGCTGCTCAAGGGCACACTCAAGGGAAGAGGGGACATAGAACCCAACCTACATTTTGGCCTCCCATTGCACTGCCCACTTGATCTTGCAGTTTTCCAGACCCCCCTCTGCACTCCTGGCATCTTTATTTTCTCACCACAGGTATTTCAGTGCACTCTGCTCTGCTCATTTTGTTTTTCCCATTCTGGAAGATTTGTGCTGTATATAAGCAGGAAGTTAATGGACATTTCCTTGCACCCTCATGCAGCCAGCTGCTCAGAGACCCCTTCTTTTTCAGAGCTGCCTGCAAAGTCCGTGGATCTGGCTGCTATTAACCTGACAGAGCTGGTGAACAGCATGCTGAACACGGTGCTCAGAGGTAATGTGCAGAGGCTGGGCAGGCCACACAGGCTGTCAGCACAGCAGCTGATGTGATAAAGGGCTAATGGCGTGAGCAGGAGAAGCCATAAATGCAGGCTGTCTGCCTCCAGAATCAATCCTAGGAGCATGTTACCCTTGCACATTTATAATGCAGGTTGCTGTCTGCCCCAAAGCATTTGGAAATTAGTGCATGTTTATATATAGACACAACATAATTACTTATGGAATGCCTTTAGAGAGCGCTTGATAATCCAGTATAGGTTTGAATTAACAAAAAAAAAAAAAAAGACAAGTAATACAAATGATCCTTCCCTCAGCAGAAATAAGAAAGAATTGAGTCTCAGGCAGCTATATAGTGTAGCACCTCAGGAGGCTTTTAGAAATTAAATGAGAAGAGTCAAAACAGGCTGTTCTCATAATTTGTTCTAACTGCTAATGGCCTGGGCATGTGTTTCTGCAGGTACCAAAAAACTCTTCTCTTTGCTGAGCGTCACATCTTACAGCTCGTTTGCCTTCCACAAAGTGTCAGTCACCATTTATAACAGTGAGTGCCTCAGCACTTTGCTCTGTGCAGGAGCTTTTTCACTCTGCAGCGATGCATCAAGATACTCATTCTTCTCTGTCTCTCCCTGCAGTCTCTAATGTGAAAAATGTTGACCCTGGCAAGTTCCCTATGCATTACTGCTACTGTTTGAACAATGTGACGAATGACTTGACAGGTAGGTACACAAGAGAGGCTGGCAATTGCATGTGCTTAAATGGAATTATTTCCTTTGGAGATGAAAGCCTGAATTCTGCAGACTTCATCCTTATGGGTAGCATCGCCATACTGAGGTCAACAGCCATAACTCACTATGAGTTAGACCTTGGGGGAGACTTGATGAACTAAGTCTCAGCTGGCTGCATCCAGCCAGTCTGGGATGGAGTTATCAGTCAAGTGACTGCTGTGATTTACCTGACAAAAAGACCTCCTTTTCCTCCTTGGAATACAAAGAGCAGCCCAGGAGATAACCTGACAATGTATGATATATTACCTTACCCACTTTCACTCTCCTGAGATAACCCATAGGAGGTGAAGAAGGGCTTCTCTGCACCAAGAGACTCCAGTAACTCCAATATGCCCAACAGGATTGAAAAGCAGAAATGTAAATGGAGTGTAAAATGTAGAAATCCTTCACCTACAATCCTCATTAACACCCCTGATCTCACAGTACTTAACAAACCAGGAGGGATCTGAGTGTTTGGATTCTGTGGCTGGTTAGCATAAGATACCAAGAATGCCTCAGCACCAAAGGACCAGAGCCCATTCTCTCCAGGCTGCATGTGATGACCACACACATGAGCCACAGTAGTTTCGTGACTTTTTCTGGACCCACATATCTCACAAGCCTTATTGCATAATGACCCAGTCTGCTTTGGAGGATAACGGAGAAACTTTAATCTTTCTGCCCCAAACCCAGGTGATTAGAGCATCTTCTCAAGCAGTAAAAATCCAGAGCCCAACACAGGGCTCATGTCTGTCACTCTCTAAGTGTGAACATTGACCTGTAACTGCTAGGACCTGTTATGAAAAAGTCATAACCCCACATCACCACTAACCTTTTTTTGAGCTGACATCATCATTGGTAGGTCTGAAATAGGCCTCAGAGGTGACAATCAGAAGCCTCCTGAAAGGTGCTACATGGAAGATAGGCAGTTAGTGCAGGCAAATCCTACAGGGTTTGGATCTTCTACATTTAAGCAACTAAGTACAGTCTTACTTTAAATTGTTCTTTTGAACAGATAATTTCCACTTAAGTTGACTTTTAGGTACATTGGTGCTATTTTGGCCATCATCTTTGAAATATACTTCTGCAGAGTACTCAAGTGGCTTCTTAAACCCACTCTCATCCAGCAGAAACATTTTGAACTTTAAAATATTAAAAATATTTTAAATATTGTCCCATATAAGTACATATGATCATATATAAAAGTGATTTTTTTTAACTTAGCATAGGTGATAAAATATGCGTTTTCAATCATAAAATTTCTCTGTTTTGTTGTCTAGATTTTACAGCTTTACTTGTTGATATTGTTGGAAACTCCACCAGCTATCTCACAGAAATTTTCAAATCCAATTCTATTCTCTCAGGTTTGCATTTCCTTTTAGCTTTTATAATTGTCTTATTTGTCTGATTTACTTGTGGCGTCAAAACAACCATAGAAAGGTGTGTAAAAGGTTATTATTCTTACTTAGCAGCATTTTTGTTGCAAAGCATGGACTGCAGCTGTAAACAAAGTCTCCTTAGAGGAACAAGATACATATACTGAATGTGTATGTAGATAATCTAGAGACATACGTGTTTCTATAAGCAGCTATATTTTGTTTGAAAGTTTTGGGAAAAATTATTAAATCTTTATATTCTGGAGAATTTTGATTCCCAAATAATAATAATGGGCTATATTATCAGAAGAATTTTTCTTCCCACATAAAAATACTTGTAATTTAGAATTTTAATTAGATGATAGAAATATTTTCCCTGGACATATTAGCATTTGGATTTGATGCTGGTTCAAGGTTCTTGTCAAAAATCAGATCAGAATGAAAGTATTTGGCTGGCTGCAGTAGGCACGTACCATTTTGTATTTGTGTTTTCAACTGTTCAAGATAATATCATATAATAAAAACTGGTAACAATGATCTGTTTTACCGTTTTTTTACCATTCAGTGCGTCAGAGCAATGATTCAGATTGTATCTACATCTGTGTGATGACAGGGCAGACAGGTAAAAGCTAAAACCTTTCCACCCCAAATTCTCACTGATGACCTACACTAGAAACAAGCCTTTCTTGATATTTGTAAACATTTCTATTTGCAGGGAGAAATCTATCTGACTTTCGGGAAATGCTGGAGGAATCTCCTATTATTAACTACACATTTTCCAGTAACACATCTTCTGACCTGGGTAAGTACATGTTAGGGAATGAAAGGAAACAGCAACAACAATAAAAACCACATCCAGGTAGCACTTGCAATGAATACTCCATCTTCATAATGTAAAAATATTTATAAATAATACTACTTTATATTTTTATTGTTACTTATATATAGGAACACATTATGATATATTTTATTATCCTTAAAATAGAGTACTATCTTATGTTATTCTAAGTGTAATATAATATTTATATTATACATACAAATAAAATTTACAAACTTTTATAATATTAGCTTCAAGGTCTTCTAGTAGAGGAATGAACAAAACCCCCTGGGATGAAAGTTTTTACAGAATTCATCATTGGACTGGGGAGGCTCCCTGATGCTCCTAATCTAAATGGGTACCTTCCTTAGCTCTCAGCACAAATTACCTCCTACTTTCACATGGATTACTTTCAGGAAGGAATTGAATATATTCAGCAAGTGTTCTGCTTTGCCAGGTTGAGCTGCACTTCAGCTGCTCCCCTCTCATTGCTGCCTATGACTATTCCTCATTTTCGGTGTTTAAAACAGGCAAATAGTGAAATCAGTGGCAAGTTTACCTGTGCTGAGAGCTGTAGGATGCTTCTCTCCTGTTTAAAAAAAAAAAAATTAAAAGCATTTTCAAAAAATCACTTTCATTAGGAAAGACAACAGTTGTTTCTCTTACACCAGAACCTGATTTCTTTCCTTTCCATCACACAACATGTGATGGATGGTGGGTGTTCTAACCCTGTCCTCTTGTGCCTCAAAGACCTAGATTCGATTTTTTCAAGTTTCATGAAATTACAGGAAGATCCAAACAAAAGAGGGGAACTGCCCGTGGAACATGTGTGGACATTTAAAAGTAAGCAAATAGTGTCAGACAACTTTATATTTAACATTTTGACAAGTGATCGTGTGTGTTTGCTGCACAGCTCTGTGATATTGAACTACAGTTACAGAGTAAGATAAAAGTTTGTCTGAAGCAGCAAAAGATAGATCAGTAAGGCATTGAATAGCTGGAGGGTAGAAAAACTACTGTAAAAATCCATTTTATTAGAAAAAGAAGATTTTTTAAGGGACAGAAAAGTAAAGAAAAAATGGTTGTTGGTTTTCAACAATAACAAAAAGATGGTTTAAACTGTTCCCTCTCCTTTTTTATTTTCTGTATTTTACTCTCTCTGACTTTATATGTTGTTCAGTTGTAAATGCCTGAGCATTTCATAAACTTCAGTGCATTTAGCTCCGCCACAGGGCTAGAAGATAGAAAAATGCTAGTCTGCCTCCTTTTGAAAGCCAAAAAGCAGGTCTTCACACTTGCTTGCATGTAGTAGAAGCCAAGAGAAATTCAGATCTTGACTTCATGTCTCCTTGCTGCTGCAGTTGCTTCTCTCTGCAGCAAAATGTCTACATTTTCCCTAGCCAGTTTGCTTTATAAGCTCTTTTGATTTGCTGAACCATGTATCAACCTTTATTATCTCTTCTAGCCCCATGTGTCACAAAGTGTCTTCAGTTCTCAAATTCCAGTATCTTCCCTCCTGTACCTGCCTGCTCCCCTTCACGTAGACCAGAGCTTTCAGATTTTCCTCTGTATGGAGTATTTGGGAAATAAAAAATAATTTACGTGAAGAAGGGGAAAAAAAAGCACTTTACAGGAACATTTAAGTTAATGTTTTTGTTTATGAAAACTTGCATATTAAATGTTCTCAGTTATATTGTAAAACACAATTAGCACTCCCCATGTTTCTGTATTTAAAATGAAATGGAGAGGTGGCTGCTCACCTGTCAGGGGAAGCATTCAAGGATTAGATGGGATTTTCTGGGTGTATTTTAGTTATTATTGTCCCCCAATGAGTTATGCTACTGAGCACCAGCATCTACAGCATGTTGATGGTGCCCTCCCACTGTTTCTCCTGCTTTTCCAGCTACCAGGATCCCTCTTGCCCAGAAATGGGGTGAAATCTCCACCACATGGTTTCCACCATGGCCAAAGACAGTTGGAGTGAAAGGATTGGGGTTTCCATCACCACATGTGGATGCTTCCAGACCACAAGGCACAGCTGGACTCCCTGCAACTGCTGGGGGGAGCTCAGCCCCATCACCAGTTCTGCAGCCCAGTCCCAGTGAGTAGGGCGAGGAGGACTGATACCTGCTTTACCCTGCTAGCAGCGGGGGTTGGCCAAAAGTGGAAATCATATCTCTGAGGTGGAGGTTGGGATGCTATTGAGTCAATTTATTCATTGCAGAAGTGCTAAAATCAGTTATAGGATCCATCCTGTAGTTTCTTATCCTTTAGGAAAAAACTAAGTCTTGCTCCTCATGGACATTTCTGCCACCCAGGTTTTCCCTCACATTTTACTTCAAATTTGGGAGCAAACCTGTGGAAAAGCAATATAGAGCTGTTTTTCTTGGTCTCTGCCAGACACACCTTTTAAAATCCTACCTTGCCCTAGCCCATGGACTTTTCAAGATCTAGCAAAGTACAGCTTTTGCCCTTCCTTTTTCATCTTGACATTTTTATATACCACTCAAAGTATTGGGTGAGGGACTCTGGCTGTTGAGCTGTCTCATATATAGCAATTACTCTCAGTAGAGATATAAATAACAAATATCCTGAATGACACAAATCATGTATCTTTCTGTTCCCACAGCTGACATGGACACATTTTGGATGCAGACAGTGTCGCCTCAAGAAACCAGCAAACTGATACCAACAGAGCCAGGTGAGATTGAGTGGAGAAAATAACAAAGAGTGTCAGTTGGCGCATTTCCGAAGTAGAAATATATATAGAAATAGGTGGCTGTGAATGTATTTATACATCAATGTCTATGTAGGTGTTTATTAGTGATCTGTGACTTCAGCTTTTTTTTTCTTTTCTGTTATTCTTTCAATCAACCTTTTTTTTTTTTTAAAGATGTCAAGACAAGTTCTATTCTTTTCCCTCCTGCAGATTTGCCTTCCTCAGTACTGTCTACACCACCCTACAAGCCTGGTGTGACACTGAAACTTTACTCAGCTACCAGTAAGTAGCTGCACCTCATGTAGCAAAAAGAGTAGTGTGTTTGAAAGTATATCAATATGCAAATTTTCCAGTTTTCCCACACAGAAACAACATACACGTATAATTTACATGGTATCTTATGTATGTAAAGTACCCAAAACATCTAAGTGACTGCTTCTATGTTTGTGAATCACACACAACCACACATTCAAAATGTTATCATACTGTGGTGATAGAATCAATCTGTGTACTCCGTCAATTTTAACATGGATTGGTTTTTGGAGAATCTTCAAATTCATTCATTCCAAGAGAAAACATTGAGCTTTAAATCTTCCTAATGGTACAAATAAAATTAAGTTATCCCATGCCATATGAAATCTTCAGAATTCCCCAGAATTTACAACACTGCAGACTTCTTTTTCAGCTAAAGAAGGATCATTAGATTTTGAGGAAAGCTCAGTTCTTCCTTTTAAGCACCAAAATAAAGAGTTAGAAATTAAGAGTTAATATGAGATGATGTGCCACTCAACATCATATACTCATGTTGGCAATAAAATTATATTTGCAGATAAATATTTAGTAGGAGATTACATGCTTTGAAAAGCTACCTGATTCAATGCTAGGAGAGGAGTCTGAGCTCTGAGAGAGCCTAGCACCTACCCTGGATGCTGAGCATGTGTGAGTGTGTCTGAGTCCAGGCTACCTATGCCCAAATTTTCAAAGTAGGAGCAGAGCTCAGGAGTACAATAGGAATAAATCTCAGCCACAAATCCCAGTCCTGGGGACTAAAGATGACTAGTTCAGCTCTAAGTAACAGCATTGCAGACACCTAAAACTAGACAAAATGCAGCCTATCCTTTAGACATCTTTAGTACTCTTGGAGTCCTTCCACTCCCAGTCTGGTGTCCTTGCCTCAAGTGGTCACAATGGAAACTAAACCACTTGGCCAGAGAGCAACAAGCAAGGTAGAGCTGAAGTTCCTGATTATGTGCTACCCGTTAACCTGGTAGATAAGGAAGTCAATTTGAGAGATACTTTGGTGTCTGTGTTCCCACACTGATACTAATATGGAAACTATATTAATATTATTGTGATTTCATACTGAAGAAAAAATCCAGACTGTCTGCCCTGGGATCCAGATAAGACCTACATGGCTGTATTCCAGACTGGGGCTGTGGTGGTCTGCTGTTTGGTGAAGAATAGTTTTTTTAGGAAGACAAATTAGTAGCTACCGCTGAGGTTGGTGTGAAAACTCCTGTAGTGAGACAATGCTTGTACTCAGCACAAGACTAGAAAGGAAAAAATGTTCCCCATTTTTCCAGAATAAGCAGGTGTCTCAGTTTCAAGGTTTCCTGGCATTAGGACTATGTTCTGCCAGTTTGACTGCTTAGAGATGTGACGAGGCTAAGAGCTCAGGGGATGCTCTGGGAAGAGTCTGTTCTTAGTCCCCTAATCAAAGTTGACTCTGCTGCTGCCATAAACGAGTGGGAACATGAGTTTTGCTGGGTGGTGAGGACTGCCAAAGGAAATTTTGGAAATCTGTCCCTCAACTGCTTGTGTTTCTGTGTGGCAGCTGTCCAAGAGAAGCACAGATGATGAGCAGTGCATAGATAATGTATCAGACTAAATTGCAGGGGTCTTCAGTATCATTTGGACTTCATATTATAGATAAAACCAGAGGAGTCTGAAGAACTGAAATGGAAGTCAAATAATACTTTTTCAAAGGTCTGTTTGGATATTTAGGAAATACAACCAAAAAGTTTGATAATATGAGAAAATAAAGGCCTGAAAATTCTGAAGGCCTGTAGGCAGGGAGAGCAAAGAGAAATGCTGATTATATGGTTTGTGATAGATTAGTAGGAAAAAATAAACTACCTCACTCTGGCATTGTAAAAGGAAATTGTGGGTCCTTGATATGGATTCCTAATAAATCTGACTAGGAGAAAACTGCTGCTGGTAGTTAGCCTGTCAAAACAGGAGAGACAAAATGAAAAACTGAGCATCTCCAGCAGATTTTTGCACAAAGGGAAACTTTGCAGCTTTGTGAACATTCTCTGCCAGTAGAGATGACCCAGAGTATTGGGGATGGAGCCAGCACCGTGGCTCCATACAGGCAACCCTCAGGTCTTCCTTTTGGGATTACCTGGAGGTTTAAAATCCAAGTTCTGGCCTGGATTCCCTGCTAATCTCACTATTCTAATGATATTCTAAATACTGACATCCCCCAGCTCGTTGCTGAATTCCAGCACAAATTTACTTTTCTGTAAAGTGTGTTTTCTGGGGATGTAAACACACTTGAGTCAGAGAGAAAGGTTCTTTCACAACTCTTCAATTCTCCTGTCATTGGGAATAATCACAGAGTAGGTGTCACTTGCTTTTTCCCTTGGTTTTGCTGTTGTTCCCTATTGCAACAATCCAAGACCAGAATCCTGAGCTGTTACTTGTTGTAACTTTTGGTGATTCTGATCAGGGTTTTCATAGTTTCCAGTCCTGTTCTGTTTGGCTGAGTTTATCAGCATATGTTGGGTTGCTTGGTCTTCTTTTTTATATTATTTTTTTTTAACTTTTGTTTACTCATACTATTAGAAAAGAAAGCATTTGAGAGCATAAAATTCGGTGGGGCATGTGCTTCAGAAGTAGATCATGTTATCAGAGCTAAAAATACTGACCATAAAAACCAAAGTTTGACAACAGCATCAAGCTATCAAACACACACAGGTCCTGCAGAAAGGAGGTGTCAGGGAAGAGGGGGAGGAAGCTATTGCCTGGGAGGCCTGAGAATACCGACAGTAAAAAAATATTTCTACTGAGACATGTTTCCAAGGACAAGACTCACTGGTGCTGAGTAGTTTTTAATGTAAGAAGCTTTTTGAAGCATAAATATAGGAAGCCAAATATCCTTTTTGATCCTTCTCTCATTTTACTTCTGTTTAAAGAACTCAAAATACCAGAATCCTAATCTTACCCCCAGTGACATACCTTGGTTGCATGAAGAAATGAGCCAATGTGAGATCACATGGATATAGTTTGACTTCTTGACACTCTTGATGGTGTGAAGATAAGAATTTAAGATGAACTAGATCATCTTATCTTGACTGGGAGCAGAGAAATATGTTCTCCTAATTGTCATCCATCAAAAATGCTGCACAAAAGCAAAGTTCTCCGCATGGCTTCTTTGCTTTAGTTGAGTTCCACTTGAGGATTAAATAATGACCAGCCAGCTGGAAGTTGCTGGAGTGTGTGACTGGACTTGTGATGTGCAAAGTCCAGGATTTGTTTGTGTGCCAGTTGCTGCCTGGTGGACAACACCAGACCCTGGATAATTTAGGACTGGGAATCAGCCTGTTTTGAAAAGGCTGGGAAACAGGGATTTCAATGAGATCAGGGAATGGAAAGTCACTAAATACCTCTCTATCAGAAACCGTGAGGACAGAGGCTGTCTACCTGCATATATCAATCATGCATTTGGGAAAATAAATCAAAGAATGAGATCACAAAGCAATGAAGGGGCACCCACAATGCTCTGAACACTGAGACATTATTCCAAGAAGTCATTTCTTAAATCATAAAAGTGGATGTCAACTGATAAAATATGCAAGGGTGCATATCAGAGCAAGCAGGGAGGGATATTGTAAGTCTCAATTATTCATGGTAGCCATAACATTGATTTTCACAGGCAGCAAAATTTAATCTCAGTGTCAGAAAGATGTGATGCTGAGTTAATAAGGGAAAAGTCTGTTTACTGCAGCAAGAATCAGTCACTTACCTGCCTGTGACAGTAACATAGTAATTTTGAAAAGACAAGAGCAAAGCTCTGCACAGGGAGCTGTGGTTTCTGTGTGGTTTCTTAGGAAAGTAAGTTCTTAGAAAAGAAAGTTCTGAAATAAACTCCTACTCATTCTTTTTTTTCGTTTCAATCAAGATCTATAGGAACTTATGAATTGATTGAGAAAAATACATTTCACAGCAGAAATTTATTACAGAAGAGACATAAAATATTACTGTGAAGTGCTGAGAATTTTAATTTCAACAATATGATGTGACTATCCAGTCCAAATAAAATTAAATACAACATAAATTGAAAGAGAATTTCAGCATTAAGTAACTAAGCAACTACAGTATTATGTAAATGCAGCATTTGTTTAAAATTAAGTGATTGACAAAAATGAAAACCAAAGCAATTTGTTTAACTTTCAGCTTTTTTATTTGACTTCTCTTTCCCATAGATTAAGTCAAAATTAAATTGCAGTTATTCAATTTACATTTAGATAAAGCTGAATTTCTGCTGGCAAAACATAGCTTGAGTAAAGCATTTGACACCTGTTAGGTAGAACACCAAGTACCCACTTTGGTGGAGATTCATTGGAGGGTGGCCTTTAGCTTTAATTATTCACAACAACTCTAACATCCCTTTTCGTGGACAATTTATATTAAAACTTTTTCTCCACATGCTCAGTTACTAACATGAAGGGTGTTTATTAAAGCAATAAATCATTCATTTTTAATTGCCATCGAGTGGAAAAAAATCAAGGTGTGTCAAATGCTATTAAGTGGACAAAACCTAATGAGATTTATGCAAAACTGCTAAGACTAAGAGAAATGGGGCTCCCTCTTGCCAATCCCTGGCTAATTACACCTCCTATTTGTGTAGTGCCTTTGACACAGAACTGGTTCTCAGAGGTGTCTGTGAATTTGGGAGCTGTAAGTGTCTGCCTGATACTCCTCCGTGGCTCTTGTTTCCTTGGGCAAGCACTGACAGAAGAGAAATAGTTTCATAGTGATCTCTTTCAGGTTGGCAGTGCTTTTATTTTCCTCCTGCCCATGAATGCCATTTTATATTAAACTTCTTGTCAGCACTAGACAACTCAAGCTTATTTCAACAGAAATTCATTAGTCCAAATTTAACCTCCGTAACCTCTCCTATCGCATAACATGAGATGGCCCAAAGCTATAAAGTGAGACATGTGAACCTGGAAATGCAATTACTCTGTCTAAGGGGATTATGCTCTGCGGGCAATGCAGTTTATCTGCACATGGCCAAAGCCTGATGCTAGTCACACAAAAGGAAAAGACAGTTCACCATCACACTGCAGCCACCTTTGTTCTGCACATTCAGGCTCTTCCACCCCAGCGGGTGCACATAAGAGGGGCAATCACATCATGCAGAATGTGCCCCCTCACAGCCTTGTCCTTGGTTATCTTTTCAGAGCCCCACAGTGGCATTCACAGTGATGTCCCTTGTTTTCCATAGTGCTGGTGTTGAGGAGGCATCCACTTGGAAGGATTACTGTATGCAGGGGACAACACGATGTGGGTGCATGCAGCTCCCCAGGGTCAGGTGTGATGCCTTGCAGGGCAGGTGGCTTCACTGCAGCGACCCAAAATGTGCCCTCACACAGCATCTCCTCTTCAGAGGTTATTAAATAATATGCCAAGGAGAGGTGGTTACACACCATGCCCTGGTAGCCTTTTAGTATATTGTAAATATTGCATTCTTTTTTTTCTATCAAGTCCTTTGATTCTGACCCATTGTAACACAACTCTTAGCTAAGGTGCAAGATGATGTGAAACAGGTAATGGGTTTTCTTCTTAATATGATGAAGAAAAGCCCTGAAAAACTGAAAACAGCTTCAACTTTGCTTTTTTTCAATTTCCCCCATTTTCACCTTGCCTTCTTTTCTCCTTTCTGTAACAGAAAGGGAGTCTGAAGAGAGATTGTATTTGACAATGGAAAACCACATAGCAATTCAGGATTTTGTTATAAGCTGCCATCACTTATTCTGTAGCATTGCTTTCTCTGCAGTCTGGCACCGCTGCATTTGCTGGCAGAATGAAATGTTTGGTGTGTAAACAGTGTATTGCTGCTGGCTGCAGAAGATTCAATGAATAAAGTAAACTAGATATTTCCTTTTTATTTTGCTCAAAAGAGTGGAAGAGGGACTCCATCCCCAGGTACACCATTTCCCCAAATTTTTCTTAAGTTAAAATAGTATAATGGTGGCCACTTGAAGGAAAAAAAAATGATTAACCGGTTGGCTTCTGGAAGACAAATGGTAAAAAGGAGAAATTATTCCTACCTTCCTCTCAGTGCAGGCAAAAACTGACCTTTTCTTCTCCAGTTACTTGTCAGTTTTCATGACATCTACAGCAATGTATTTATCCAGAGGATCTTTATCTGTCCCTAAAAATTGGGCTAAAATTAGCTGATCATTCAAGCCACTAGAGACAAGAAGGGGTGAACTGACAGAGAGATGGACAGAGAGAAAGCCATAATCTCTGCATAAATCACGTTTATTTATTTTGTTAATGAGGTTAAAAAAAGTGATGGAGAGAGCAGTGAGAGTCTGTTTATTACCTCAGTCATATTTAATCTAGGATTCAGATTTAGTGGATATAAGGAAGGATGTAGAACTGGAAGTTAATTTTTCATTAAAGTAGCATATGCATATAGAAAATATCATATAGAATAAGTGTACAGTGCTGCTCTTTGTTTAGCACTGTGTAAAAATCAATGCTTCAGTGGCAACTGTACCTCCAGCTGAACAAGTAACAATAAATAAATTACATCTGTAGAGTTGTTCCTTACCTTTGTGATAAATAGAAGCAACATAGTTTTAAGTAACTAATCAGTAATGATAAATAACAGTTAATTGCACAGGATATTTGTTCTTTCGCTCAAGCCACTGCCAGGCTGGCTGTTTGCTTTTCAGTTATCTGCCTCACTCAGATTTGATATTAAGATAACAACATGAGCTTATTAATCTGTGTGTTTCTCATAGCCCAGATAAGTGATTGCATGGAATTTAGTGGGATAAGTGTTTGACCTAGTTGTGTTCTTCCCTAGGGTGTCCACAGGCCATCCTCAAGGAGTCTCGTGTGACCTCACCTCCTGTCACTCTAATCGTACAAAAGATCAATCCCTGTGTGATGGAGCTGTGTAGGTTTTTCCAGCTGTGCCTCTGTGTTGGTCAGAGAAGATATTCCAGAAAGGAAGCCATGAGGTAAAACCCGGTACTAGTTACCCTCTCTGTCTGCTTAAAATACTCCATTGGGCTTCTTTCAAATGACAATTTTCAAGCAGCAATGCTTATTTTTGAGAGTCTGTGGTTACTGGCTGAGACCCAAATGGGTCCCCAGTGCACTGTTCAATACCTGATTTGGCTTCTAGTACTCAAACTAAGTGAACAAAGCCCAGATGAATTTTTCCAAGTATCTAATGACATCCTTGAGGTTAGAATCTAGCTTTTAATTTCCATATTCAATATTAGCAGAATCGTATGCATACAGCTGTGCTTAGGAAGGATGGCAAGCTACTACTCTCTTAATTTTAACTACATCTTTAGGTACTGTGTTGAATACTATTCCTGGTTCTTAAAAAATGCAAGCTATGTCTGTGAAAGAGTCAAAAGAGTTGCTTACTCCCACAGTAAGTATATTTTCTCTTCATATCTCTCCACACAATTTTATGAAGGCATAACAAAAAGTTTTAGACACTCACAGAGTATTTGCTGCCTTTCATCAGATAGCTCTTTTATCTGATAATGCTTTTTAAAGTCATTTTAAAACAATATTATTTCCCCTTCATGTATGTTTTTAATATTTTCCTCATAAAACCTCTTCTGACAACAGTTTTCTTGTGTTCTTCCAGCATTAAAACAAAAATGCCTTAAAAACATCTGTACGTTGGTCTAGAGCACTGAGGAATTTTACTGCAAATTGGAGGATTGATTGGTGGCAGTTTTAGTTGTCTCTTTCATTTCTTGGTGTAAAAATCAGGATGCAAAATGCTATTTGCAAATATTTGTAACAAGACAAGCTATTAACCAGATGTTAACCTAGAAATGTGTCTTCCTCCAAGATATTGTAAAAATAATGTGTAAAAACAGATGTATATTATACAAGTGATGTAACTGCAATAAAAACATTGAAAGTCTTTTAAAAATTGTAATTATTTAAGGATAGTTATATGGTTGGCTAGTGACTGCAAATAGTTTTTCTAGTTTTGTTTATAATTAAGATAAAGTAATCAAAATGAACAAATACAAAATAATTTAAAAGCAACCTGAAATACTGAAGGCAAGAAGGACTTTTTCTGGTTTTAAACACATGCAGATCATCCATCATTCCAAATCAAGAGTCTCTCACTACTTCAGCAGCTCATCTAGCACAGAGCTCAACCAAAGAAATGTTCACACCTCTTGTACTCTCAATCTGTGGTATATCTGTGAGAGATCACCAAGATTCATCTCCTTCCTTGCGTGCACCTCTGGCGAACTAAAAGCTAGCCCTAAAAAAGCAAAGAACAACCAAACAAGTTGCTTGATCCTATATTTTACCACACTGCAGCAAAATGATGCTACTATCATCCCAAAGTACATCATCAAGCCTTTAATATTTTTTAAAAAAAAAAAGAAAGATTATTTGCATTACAGTTGGTGCCCATCGTTGTTTCACTGAAGAAATATGTGTTCAAAATAATATAAAGCCAAGGAGAAAGGTGTCACCAGAAGGAATGCTCCCCCCAGGGAGAGGTGGGATGTAGCAGCCCTCTTCCAAAATACATTTCACTGTTGTGCCCAGTAGCATGATGGAAGCATTTCTGTCATATCAAAAAGCAGGACAGATTGGGGTAGTACCAGTTACAGTTGATATTGAAAGCCAGGGCAGTGGAATAAACAGGTATGTCAATCCAGTGAATGTATAAACTGGGATTATGAACATGGCCATGGTACTGCAACGCTGTGGAGGGGTCTCACTCTGCAGCACCTCTCCTTGCCCAAGGCAGGATCAGTTCTGCTATGAAAAGCTGAGTGAATTACATCTTTGGGAAACTGTAGCTTTTAAACCTCACAAAAACCTCTTAAATCCTGAAGACATCATTAAAAAAAAATAAAAAAATCTCTATATTTTCTTACATTTTTATCATTAAGTTTTCTGAGAACTCAGGAAGAAGGATGTGAAAACAAGAACATAAGGGGAGAAAACAATGATTAAAGTTATTTTGATTTTCTGGGTGTTTTTAGGTTTGAATAAGAAGACAATATCAAACGAAAAATATTTTTTGAAAAGGCTTCACTCTTAACTGATTGTTTTCATGAACTTATCAGCTCTGAATTGTAGCACTGATCTCCATGCTAAAGGACACTTTTGTGTATAAGAAACAATTCTGTGTTTTTCCTGCAGGAATACAAGTCCCTGGGGAGGATGTTAACCTCTTTATAGTACAGCAGGGTCTGCCTGAGCTGTGCATGGCACTGGGGGTAGGTCACAGACATCTCCACTCTAAGGTCTTGGAAAGAGCTGAGAGCTACTGCTCAAGCATGTTTGTGGAGGGAGAATTAGAAGGTATCACATAATTACAGTTGTCTAGTGAAAGGAGCTGAGAAAGGATTAATGGTACCTGTCCTGAATGAAACCTTCTTGTCAAAGTTTTTTAAGACTTACTATTTGTCTTTCCCAGGAGAATAATGAAAATTATTTTTTTTTAATTTAATTAAAAATAAGAGAAGGAAAGTAAGGCTCCATGAAAAGTGTGAACACACTGTCTTCCCTCAAAAAACAAAAAAAGTTTTTCCATTTTCCAGAGTTTTCAGTCCTGAAAGTGTCTGGGAGAAGTACAAAAATGATGGTGGCATATGGGCAAATCAATATCTCAGAGGACTCGTGTTTATTATTATGCCCAGTCAAGCCTGCTCTGATTTGTCAGGCTGAAAATGTTCATCAAGGCAGTAAAAATATGCTTTGGGCAATCCCTGGAGATTGGAGCACCAAAACTCATGTGCAAATTAATATTCATATTATTAAGGCATAATTTTTGCTCTAAAGTTCCTTGATAAGGCTGGTCACAGAAATGGTACGACTGAACTCTGTCCTTTTCCTGGCAACTTGTCGTACTGAATCAAAAAAAGAGCCTGGCTCTGTCCTCTT
>VYZX01002914.1:194755-221759 GCA_013401335.1 Brachypteracias leptosomus | reverse complement strand
GATATACAAGGAATGATATAGGACCAACAGCCCCAAAAGACATGACAGCAAAAGAAGAAAAGAGAATCATTCATCCAGAAAGGGGTTTCTCTTTGTCCCTCTCTCCAGAATTTAAACAAAATGAAGCAATCTTGTTAGCAAACATTGGATCATTGATCTTGACTTAGCGACAATCAGAAATATCGTTCTTCATAATGAAAGGATTAGAAGAGCCAAAGGTTTACTAAGCTGCTGACCCTGTGATAGATTTCTCCAGGGGGGCTTCAAACATTTATGTGTTAATTGGGTGTGTGCAAATTAATTCTGCTGAGAAGAACTAAGTGCAAGTGAAGGATGCTGGAACAATCACAGCTTCCAGCAGTTCTGTACCATGGCTTTATCAATTCTCTCCTCTGTCTCATTTCATATCAATGGAATTTTCATGTTTTCCAAAATTTTGCTGAAAGGATTGAACGATCAATGGCTATTCATCAACAGACACTGAGTTTGAGCCATGGTGTTATGCAGTGTGCCAAAACCTGGCTCCAGGTACTCTTGATAGATCATGGCTTGGGGGAAGGATGTTTGTCATTGTAGAGAAAATACAGGCTTTAATCCAGAAAACAAGCAGTTGTTTTTCTTTCACAAGCATGTGTATAAATATATAGTATTCAACGCTATTTATTTTGCAAGGCATACCATTATTTTGTTTGAATCTGAATTCTTCATGGCTGTAAGGTTTTCAACAGACTTGTTCCAGTTCTGTGAAAAGGCCAGCCTTTGTCAGACCTGTCCTGGTTTGCTTGTTCCCCTTGGACCCGCTGCAATGAAGGCCACTTGCAACGCACAGCTGTTATCTAAAAGCTTTTTGTTGTGACCAAGACTTTCAGGCAAAGAACATAAGAGGAAGTACATCTTCATAACTCCCTCAATCTCATATCCATATTCTGCCACTAATCCTGAGAAATTAATTGCTGGAGGCATATGACTGTTACCATGATCCTCTTGCTCACTTCATAGAAGTTGTAGACATTCTGAGAAAGCCCTTATGTATGATCTAAAAAAAAAGTAATATTTTTTCCTAATCCTTTGCTAAACATAGAATCAAGCCTTACATCTAAAAACCCCGCTTCTCTGCTTTACTGTTATTTATTGCAGGAAAATGCAACAGATTAGCAAGATAACTATCAACTCTTCCCAGAACCTTTCATAGAGAAATGGACAGCTCTCCTAATGTCAATTTTTCTGAGACATAAGCTATGTCATGGATTTAAAATTACTTTTTTTCTTAAGTTTTTAGATCCTTGAGTCAATAAATACCCTTGCTTATTATCTTTAAAAAAAAAGTCAAGTATAAATAAATCCAAAGTAACTCATTCTCTCTTAATGCAAAAGATAAGAACAAGGGAAAAAAATAGGGAATGGAGAGAAAAGTTATTAGATTTTCCCCTAATTCAGGACATGGCAAACAAAAATATAAGTGTGGAAAATATACCACGACACCTTCAAAGCAAAAAGAGGTAATTAGCTTAAGAAAGAAATAGTGATAGGAAGAGAGGCAATTAGGAAATAGGCAACAAAGGCTCAGAAAAAACAAACCTCTTGACTTCAAACAAATAAATAGCACAAGGGTACAGAGTAGAAACATTTGAGAAAAAAAAGTAGTTGAACAACTAAAACAAATTTATAAAATTCTACTGACTTATCCCAGAGAGTGCTACTGCCCAGGAGGGCACAGGAATACAAGTATCAGCACATCCTCACTAGTAATATCTCAGTTTAACAGAGGACTGATTTTTAATCTAATGTTAATAAGACTTAGCAGCAAGCTTCTGGGCTTTTCTGGGTGCAGAGAGAGCTCAGCAAGTGTTTCATGGCTTTGATAAATCAGCTCACTACTCCAGGAGGGCATTCAAAACGCCTCCAGTGTCTGTGTCAAAATGAAAAATATGTTGTTGTTTTGTTTCGTTTTAAATCTTTTTCTTCTCAAATTTGTTTGCTGAGGTAGGTGGCCAAGAATTGGAGCCGCCAGCATTTCTGCCAGAGCTTCTTGACACACCTGAAAGAATCTTGAGTAAGAATGGTATAAGCTTTATTTTCTACAGTTTTGCATAGCAGTGGGGAATCATTTGTACTCCAGAAGCATTGCTGGGAGGTGGGCAGTTAATAAATAGCTAGGAACTCTTAGCTCAGAATGGTTTAACAACTGAAGCAAGACCAGGGGCAGCCTGGGGGCAGTTCTTGTCATTTGCTTTTTCTAAAAGAATTATGGTTTGTTTGTTTTTTCGTTTAGACAATGCCACATTCCTCAATGGAGTCTTTCAAAATGTGGAAAGTGTTGCATTATTTTTTGGTAAGTACGTGTTCCAGTTGTACTTGAGCACTGAATGGAAATCCCGTGGAGTTTGCTTTTATATATAATGAAAAGGAACAGGGATTTTTGAGGTTGTAGATTTTCACAAAGACTGTTACTATACTAAACACTGTGGAATGTCAAGCATTGCTTAATGTCTGCCTTGTTTAGGCTCTGCATTCACATGAATGTCACCTGTGTGTGACCCACACTGGGCTCATCTCCATTTACCATCCATTTGATGGCTCTTCTCTTTTCAGACTGCCTGGGTTCTCACTTCACTTGGTTACAGGCCATCTTCACCAACTTCCCTGCCCTGCTCAACTTTGTGAACAAAATGAAGTGTGTTACTGGGTTTTGTCCCAGGGATTTTGAAGACTATGGTTGCTCTTGCCGGTTTGAGATGGAAGGGCTCCCTGTGGATGAAGCTGATGAGTAAGTCTCATTCACGAGATGTTCTCTTCTGCTCTGACAGGCTATCTGTGTCTTCATGCTCTGATGATCTGGAGCATAACACTTGCCTAAATGATTTAAGGGCAGCTGTAGAAAAGTTGAAGATTTATTCAGAGGGTAAGTAAGTACCACACCATCCAGCTCTGTTCAACCTAGTCATTACTCACCTGCAACCTAAATATCTGGTAACTTCAACTCTGGCTTATCAGTCCTGTCCTGTGTTATTCCTTCCTGCTGGTGAACACTATCTTTTTGCTGGGCCAACATCCTTTACCAGTTGCCTTACAGCATGGCTTGGAAACAGATGAACTCAAAGTGGTCATAATCTACAGCATGTAATGATCCACCCTTTTCTTTTTTCTCATAGCTCAGAGTTTCTCTTTATTTCCCCACACTTGATGTGGAGAAATACTCCCATCCTACAGATAAAAGCAGAGGCTCTCACATCTGCTTATAATTCCACCAGTGCAACTCTGGTGGCACAGCTGGTTTAAACCGATTACAAAGAGTGGCCACTAATGCAACAGAATAAGTAAACACCATATCCATCTCCTTGACATATCTTTGTGAAAAAAGACCTCAGTCATTTCTTCATGCTGGGGGATTCTGTCTCACACTTAAACTGGGCCCAAAAACTGGAGGGCCTATTGATAAGGTGGGTGAGAGAGCATTAATCTGAGCAATTATTAAAAGTACAAGAAACAGAGGATAACACTGCTTGTTATACACTGTCAATGAGACACAGGGATTCACAAGGCATTGCAGAGGCATTAGCACTCCATGGGTGTCAGGTTCTGTGTAGTTCTTCAAATCTGCAGTGAGAAGAGCTGTGTGGTAAGGCTGAGCCAAGACCTCTAGAGCTGAGCTGTAAGAACTCAGGAACTGCAGAAGGAGAAAAATGTAAGTGATCTCCCACAGCATGCAGACCTGCTCCCACCACTGAGTTTTGCATCCAACTGTATTTATCTCACTAGACTCTCATCTTTTCTTGTGTCTAGGGACCACACGGAGAACCTCTTTTTCTCTTTTGGCAACTTTTGCATTCTTGTGTAAGAGTGACACGAAAGCATTGCAGTCTGATCTTGAACTGAAACAAAATTGTGTGAACTTTGTGTTATTTCATTTTTTAAGCTGCTGTTTCCAGCACCGCAAATGCTATGAGGAAGCAATGGAGATGGAGTGCACATGGGACCCATCAAAGATCTCTACAGATGTCAGCTGCTCTGCTGAACACCTGACCTGTGGTAAGATTAACCTATTGCAAGAGCACAATACTGGAGCCTCACCATGACCAAAATGTTGGTTCTGGTCTATCTACCAAAAGTCATACATAAATTAAGCAGAAACCTCTTTGATGTGTGGATTTTTTCTGCTGAAGGGTGAATGGAAATAGGACTCCACAGAGACATGAAAGCCCAAATACACAGGAAATTGAAGTCAAATAACTAGAAACCTGCAAGAGCTCTTCTAATAGGCAAACTCTTGCTGAGGTTTCTCTGACTTTGCAGGACCACTAAGCCTTGCTCGAGATATCTCCACACCTTAGCATGGATGCTAAGACAAGACCTGAAAAACAGTTCCTTTCTGAAGCTTCAAGGCCTAATTTTTATATGCTTTTGAAGGATTAAATTCATTTTTCACAGGGTTGTACACACCCCTCAGATACAACAGGATGACCACTGAGGGCAGAGATCGTGCCATTTTACAATAAGAGCTGCTCCGCACAACACTAGTACAGTCCTGGCAAGTGTGGAGTGGGGCTTTTTGATGCCTAATCAACTCTAATGTAATTTTTCAGCAAGTATTGACTTTCAGAAAAGACTATATACTGCAAGATGATTTGAGGATACCAGAAAAGAGGAGCAGAATCCCCAAAACAACACCTTTACAGCTTCTTAAGCAACAATCTGATCTAATATCCTTCTCTTGTTTCAAATGAAAGCCATTTCTGCTAATTAGGCCAGTCTATAAAGATCCAAGTGCATTTAAACATGAATAGTGTTTTTTTAATTCTTTCCATATTTAATAATCAGAAAACATTGTGCTCAGATTAAAAAAAAGGAAGAAATGAAAGAATATTTCCCATCAAAAATGTGAAACATAAGTCTGACAGCTCAGAAAGGTCAATCTTTTTTTCTGAAACCCTGAAAGGTAGAAGATTTTGAAGTGGGGAAAATGGTATTTCCTGGGAAGCTGTTTCATATCCTATATAAAGAGCAAAACACACCTGACATGAAAGGCTTGGCTTGCGGACTGCGACTTCTTGAGGTTAGGAGAAATATTTTAATGAAGTCCATGAAATACCAAAGTTTGTATTAGCTGGGCTAAGTTTTCCATGGAAAAACAAGTGGCAGCAAAGTCCTGCTCTGTGGTCCTCATTACTCTGCAGAACAAAACTGGCCCAGGCAGGCAGGTCATTGCCAGCCGTGCCAGGCTGCATTGGGTGGTGTTCTGCAAACTGGATTGGACTGTGAAACCTGACTGTGTTTAACCTGAGGAAGCACAGTATAAATAGTTTTGCACTAATTAATATAGACACAAACCTCACAGCAGGAGGTGGAAAAGATATTTCAATAGTGCCTTGTTTGGGTTTTTGTTTTATTTCCAGAGTCCGGGGATCCCTGTGAACAACTCCTCTGCAACTGTGACAAAGATGCCATTGAGTGCTTTGTGAATGCACATATTAACTCTTCCATGAATGGGCTGGATGTCTCCTTCTGTCCATCTCTGGTTACAGGTAATAATAAGGATCTGATCCACTGCCTCCTCCTGCCAGTTTTTCTGCTGGCACCAAGTCTGACCCAATGAGAATGAAGCAGTAGCTGGTGCTTTCCTGCACTAAATCTGGCAGTCTGTCCTGTTCTCTGTTCATGTGTCCTTTCCATTTACTGCTACTCAAGTGAATTCCAAACGAGAAGAAGAAGGTCGACTAATTGCCATCCTGGAGCAAGTCCAGGAGAGGTTACCAAGCTGGTGAGGGGGCTGGAGCACATGATGAAAGAGGAGGAGGTTCAGGGAACACCTTTTTGCTGTCCTCAATACCTAATGGGATGTGTAGAGAAGAGGGAGCCAGACTCTTCCTAGAGGTGCACAGGGACAGGACAAGAGGNGAGAACCTCTTTTTCTCTTTTGGCAACTTTTGCATTCTTGTGTAAGAGTGACACGAAAGCATTGCAGTCTGATCTTGAACTGAAACAAAATTGTGTGAACTTTGTGTTATTTCATTTTTTAAGCTGCTGTTTCCAGCACCGCAAATGCTATGAGGAAGCAATGGAGATGGAGTGCACATGGGACCCATCAAAGATCTCTACAGATGTCAGCTGCTCTGCTGAACACCTGACCTGTGGTAAGATTAACCTATTGCAAGAGCACAATACTGGAGCCTCACCATGACCAAAATGTTGGTTCTGGTCTATCTACCAAAAGTCATACATAAATTAAGCAGAAACCTCTTTGATGTGTGGATTTTTTCTGCTGAAGGGTGAATGGAAATAGGACTCCACAGAGACATGAAAGCCCAAATACACAGGAAATTGAAGTCAAATAACTAGAAACCTGCAAGAGCTCTTCTAATAGGCAAACTCTTGCTGAGGTTTCTCTGACTTTGCAGGACCACTAAGCCTTGCTCGAGATATCTCCACACCTTAGCATGGATGCTAAGACAAGACCTGAAAAACAGTTCCTTTCTGAAGCTTCAAGGCCTAATTTTTATATGCTTTTGAAGGATTAAATTCATTTTTCACAGGGTTGTACACACCCCTCAGATACAACAGGATGACCACTGAGGGCAGAGATCGTGCCATTTTACAATAAGAGCTGCTCCGCACAACACTAGTACAGTCCTGGCAAGTGTGGAGTGGGGCTTTTTGATGCCTAATCAACTCTAATGTAATTTTTCAGCAAGTATTGACTTTCAGAAAAGACTATATACTGCAAGATGATTTGAGGATACCAGAAAAGAGGAGCAGAATCCCCAAAACAACACCTTTACAGCTTCTTAAGCAACAATCTGATCTAATATCCTTCTCTTGTTTCAAATGAAAGCCATTTCTGCTAATTAGGCCAGTCTATAAAGATCCAAGTGCATTTAAACATGAATAGTGTTTTTTTAATTCTTTCCATATTTAATAATCAGAAAACATTGTGCTCAGATTAAAAAAAAGGAAGAAATGAAAGAATATTTCCCATCAAAAATGTGAAACATAAGTCTGACAGCTCAGAAAGGTCAATCTTTTTTTCTGAAACCCTGAAAGGTAGAAGATTTTGAAGTGGGGAAAATGGTATTTCCTGGGAAGCTGTTTCATATCCTATATAAAGAGCAAAACACACCTGACATGAAAGGCTTGGCTTGCGGACTGCGACTTCTTGAGGTTAGGAGAAATATTTTAATGAAGTCCATGAAATACCAAAGTTTGTATTAGCTGGGCTAAGTTTTCCATGGAAAAACAAGTGGCAGCAAAGTCCTGCTCTGTGGTCCTCATTACTCTGCAGAACAAAACTGGCCCAGGCAGGCAGGTCATTGCCAGCCGTGCCAGGCTGCATTGGGTGGTGTTCTGCAAACTGGATTGGACTGTGAAACCTGACTGTGTTTAACCTGAGGAAGCACAGTATAAATAGTTTTGCACTAATTAATATAGACACAAACCTCACAGCAGGAGGTGGAAAAGATATTTCAATAGTGCCTTGTTTGGGTTTTTGTTTTATTTCCAGAGTCCGGGGATCCCTGTGAACAACTCCTCTGCAACTGTGACAAAGATGCCATTGAGTGCTTTGTGAATGCACATATTAACTCTTCCATGAATGGGCTGGATGTCTCCTTCTGTCCATCTCTGGTTACAGGTAATAATAAGGATCTGATCCACTGCCTCCTCCTGCCAGTTTTTCTGCTGGCACCAAGTCTGACCCAATGAGAATGAAGCAGTAGCTGGTGCTTTCCTGCACTAAATCTGGCAGTCTGTCCTGTTCTCTGTTCATGTGTCCTTTCCATTTACTGCTACTCAAGTGAATTCCAAACGAGAAGAAGAAGGTCGACTAATTGCCATCCTGGAGCAAGTCCAGGAGAGGTTACCAAGCTGGTGAGGGGGCTGGAGCACATGCTGAAAGAGGAGGAGGTTCAGGGAACACCTTTTTGCTGTCCTCAATTCCTAATGGGATGTGTAGAGAAGAGGGAGCCAGACTCTTCCTAGAGGTGCACAGGGACAGGACAAGAGGCAAGAGGCACAACAGCAATAGGGAAATTCCAGTTAGATATGAAGAATTTTTTTTTTCCAGGAAGCTCCTGCCAACCCTGAATGAATGGATGATACTTGGGGTCATTAGTGACCCACTGAGGTCATTAGCAGGAATGCCAAACTGCACATATTGCTAGCTCAAATCTCCCCTTCAATCATGCATAAAGTAGCTGGAAAGGCAAAAATAGACTCCTCTCCTCTGTTACTTGGTCTCCAGCTTGGAAGGAAAAATCCCCCCTGAAGGTGAAGGGGATATTTATCTCCATTGTCATACACTGGTCTGTGCTCTGGAGCTGAAATTACAGCCTTCTAAGACTGAATATCTGTCCTGTGGGAGCAGGGCTGGATTAAAAACTTAATTCATGCGGATTGCAATCAGAGCATGGCAGGGGGAGGACCTTTGAACTACCAAGCTGAGACAGATGTGAAAAAGCAACACTAGTTTTTCTAATCCTTTGGCTCGCATTCATACACCCCAGTGCTAAGGACAGATACATACACCTACCTCATGCTCTGGATGCCTGCTCCCCTTTGTGAATAGATCGAGGGAGAAGAAAATGCTACAGGAAAGTTTACATCAAAGCCAGAAAATTGTCTCATGTAAGCCAGTAATCTTCCTCTGGGATCAGATGGCTCTAATATAAAGTATGGCAGTTTCAATACGTTACAAATAAAGGGAAAATTGTTAGGTGCTAACAGGAAAATCACACTGATAAAGGTAGATTGAATTTTAGCTCACTAAATATCTCTGCTAATTTTAGGCTCCTGATTATATTTCTTAATGGAAAAAAATATCCTTTGAATGACACATTTTTTTTTCAGTATTCACTCATGTTATTATCTTTCTGTGTAGCTGTTCTGTCCAGTTCAGGCTTTGGGAAAAAAAAATAAATCCTATTATCTGACAAATTTCTAGGAAAAGGATTTTGGTAGATTCTTTATTACTGAGAAAAATTTGAATGAAATGGGGATCTATTTGCCTAAGTCTTTGCTTCAAGAGGAATAAATGTAATGAATTCCTGATTTGTACTATTCAGATTAAACAGTGACAAACCCCCTTCTCACACTTCAGTCTATGAGAGCTTTCTCCTTTTCAGAAACAACCAGCAAGAGAGAGATGACACCACTTCCCATGGAGGGTATGTCCTTATCTCTGTAATACTTTGATTGGAGTACATTAAATCAAGATATATTTATACTCAGAAAAATAAGTATTTTGGAAGCTATGGATTCCTTTCTGAGAAGCAAAGAGAAGTTTTAGTAAGATACCAAAATATGAAAGGCAGAGAAAAAAGTCTAATAAACCAAAGCACCATTTTATGATAAGCCTTTACACAAGTGCGCAGGAAAATTTCAGCCCAATCACTCTTTTTTCCCAAGGAGGAATTCAGAAGAGAAACCTGAATCTCATTTAGAAATGATATAAGAAGAAACACACTAAAAGCAACTTAATATTTTCAGATGGATCCTTTTCTATTTGTATGTGTATTTAAGGCCCTGCTTCAACAAGGTTCCTAGCCAGGTGCCTGGATTTAAACATTCAAGTCTTCTGTTTAAGTGTTTAACTCTTATCTTCATACCTTCAATATAAGGCACATATTTAAGTACCTGCTGAAATAGGGATTTAAAGAATGCTGATTGCTAGCCAATTTCTCTTGTTTCAGTTGAAATTCTTTGTGATAGAGATTGAGGGATTGTTTTATTCTACTGTATGTTACTGAGTAGAATTTAGTATTGGCAGTGAATAAATATTAAAGCAGGATTTTAATACTATTACCATAATTATCAGTAATCAGGTTTGTGTTTGCTATTTTTATATGATATAACAACTACAAAACACACAACAGTAGTAATATTTACACATATGTTCCATTCTGATGACTGATATTGTTATATCAGGATCCAGTCTAACCAGCATCCTAGGGCATGACTCTCTGGAGTAAGAACATTTTTATTTTTGCAGAATTCCTTCATCCCAGGACTGACAAAACAGAGGCTGCAACTGCATCCGTGGAAGGTTTGCAACTGCAGTGCAAGAAGCACTGTTTTCAGCTCCCAAAAGCTAAAAGAATAAAATAGAGGAATAAACTGTTTGCTTTCTTTCTGCCCATCTAAAAGGAGTGATAGAAAAGTAGATATAAAGTTTCAGTGATCGAATTCAAGACTGAATGAGAAGGTGCAATTTTTCAATCTGTGCCTGTGATGTGGTTAACCAGGGTTTACAGTAAGTTTCCCAGGGGCTGAGAATGAGCACTCTGTGACAAAACCTGTTTTCATCCAAGCAGATTTTTTTTCCCTGGGAACACAGGTTGCGGCAGGTGAGCTGTCTGGCAGAGATGGGCTCTGTGGGTGCCAGCTGCTGGACCTACCACCAATCACATATTTGTTGTCTTTAAAGAGACATTTAATTATACAAGCTCAAACAGTGGCACGAGGAAAAGTTGAGCATGGTTTATTGCAAATGAGCTGCCAGTTTGGTAGTTTATTTTCAACACAGAGATACTGGTTGAAGTCCCTCTCTGGTGCCTCTTGGGTGAGTCCATGAGACCAAGTGGTTCTTCTCACAATCTTCATTGTTATTCTGCTACAATCAGTAACTACCTTATTCAGGAATGGACACTTGCAAAATCTCATTGCTGCTCTGTGACAAAACTGTTCTCTTCCTACCTGCATGGTGTGCACTGCAACACAAGAGGTCATGGGCAGAAGTCATCCAAAGCCCAGGGCAGCTCTGGGAGGGAACACCCAGTTAGTGAGGGCCAAGTCATACAGCAGTGAAATAAAGAAGGAGACCATTCTTGGACCATCCATTGTTCAGTTCAGCTGATGCACTCTTTTAATGTGGCCCCATCACATAGGAAGCCACATTGTCATGTGCAGAGACCCTGTGCCTGCCAAGCACACAAGCAATGTGCATTGGATGGGTGTGACCAGGTCACTGTTGAACTCAGAGAAACTTGGGAGGTATTTTGTGGGAGTGGGGAGAGGTGGAAAGTTGTATTTTGAGAAATTACAAACCTGGTTTCAAGCCGCTCCTCTTTGTTTCTCAAAGTGAGCCATTCCCCTAAGTGTCAATTTGGAATCATGAAAAACTATACAGAATTTTTTTCTTCTTCTATATTTTCCCTTTTTTTCTTTTTCTTTTTTTTTAAGGAACAATGCTTCAGACTTTAACAAGTTTGTTTTTTTAAAAAAAGTGCCACATGCACAAGTGTACCTACCTGAAAAGGCTTTATGCAGAGTGTAAGTGCTGGCTGTTCCTTCACACCTCTCCTGTATTATCAAAGCATTTTTTTTACCAGCTATTTCTTGTTCTCGCCCAACAATAGCTCCAATATTGCTTCATGTTTTTGTAGCTGCTTCTGGGAGGCTTGGTGATAAAAACTGAGAACTCCTGAAGGAGTGAGTGCACCTGTATTTGCACATCTGCAGTAAACTTTTACATCCTGAAAAAATGATACTCATGCTCTCTAAAGAGGCACAATTCATTAGAAGGCTCAAAAAACTGCCAAGGGATAAGAACCTGTATTAGGTACTTTAGAAAGCTGAAAATGTATCATAGCCAACATATCTAGCCAGATTTTGAAGGAAACATTTGGAGAACCACTTATCATTTAAGTAGTTTTCTCCCCAAAGGTGCTTTACCATTGACAAATGTGAGAACTGCATTAAACCAAAGTTCAGTATTTCTCAGAAACTCCTGTAAAGGCAAAGACATTCTTCTTCACACCACAACATCCTAACAACACGCAGAAAGATGCAGAAATGATTTTTTGAATCATTTGATAGGTATGTTTATAACTTCTCAAAACATAGCTGACAAATGAAAATCATTTTATCAGGTAAAGAAATAACTTAGACGTTAGGGAAGGATTTGGCCCTGTAGCTGCCCATCCATACTTGACTTTCAGTGCAGGCAAACACAAGGTGTTCACGAGAAATGTGGCATCCTTCTGTGTGCAACAGTGAGAGTTTAGACCTAATCCTCTTTAGTGTAATTTTCTGTCAAATGGATTTAATACTGATTTTGCCACTTCAGTCATATTTATGTTTCTTTGTTGGCATAAAACACATTATTATTTGAATGCAGCAATGAGATTGCTTTATCAATAGCACTTTGTCTACAACAGTCAATGCACCACTAAGAAAAACAGTCAAATCTCTACGCATGGAAAGCCTGACTCTTCCTGCTTTGACAAAAAAGCTCTTCTCAGCAGCTTGATTGTTTCTAAGAGGCTGTTCTGGCAACTTGTCTTCTGAGTTTACATTTTCTATCTTCAACAGTGATTTCTTTTGAACCCAGTGAGCTGGTCCTGGGGACTTCCAAAGCCAGAGGTAAGAGTCTGATTACACTTTTGTTGACAAATCAGGTACTCTTGGTGCCAAGTGGAAACGGGGTTTGGTTTATGAAGCTCTGTGGTGTCATAGACATAAAATCTGCAGCACAGGATTTCTGGATAATACCTCTAATTCTTCTGCTGGCTTGCATATCCTTCAGCAAAACAATTTCTCTTAATCACCCTCTTTATAACACAAGGCTAATAGTGATGTTTGGTTAAGCTTTATGATGTTTTCAGTAAAAGTCATTGCAGAAATGAATTGCAGAAATACAGCAGGTAGGTCACTACCACAATGCCTCTGTGTTTTTGTACAGCTACCACAAGGGACCACAGAGGTACAGATCCTGCTCCCCCCATCCTCTCAGTAAAAGGTCAGTGACTCCCAGCTTTCCTTTTCCTTTGACTGACGCAGCAATATTTCATCTAAAAGCATCACAGTTCAAAATCCATGCATGGTGATGACAGGGCTGCCTGACAATCACGTTTAGATCAGGGTCAGGCAGCGGATACACAAACAATGAAACCAGACGGAGTACTCGCTGTTCTTTGCCTCCAGCCACTCATTTGCACTCCTCATTTGTGGAAACCTCCTCACATGAGTTTTTTCAATATAATGGTTGTTTTTAAAAATTACATTCACAGCATCTGCTGCCATAAGGATTCATTTGGATTTTGCCTCCTCCTTTATTACATAGAATTTCACAGAATTATTTCCAAGTCCAAAACCCATTTCAGCTTTTGCAGTTGTTGCTGCTTCGAGCACAGCCACATCAGTAGCTACAGCGAGGAAGGGGGCACCTTGGTAGACTTGGACATTTTCAGTGGCTCCTTTTTTGTAAAAAGGATTGCTCAGGAAGACTGAAATGCACCAGAAAAATGTCAAGGAACACTGAATATGGAAAGTTGAAAGTAGTAAATTTTTGACTCGCTTACACTAGTTGAAAGGCGCTCATGTCTCCCACCTCAATACAGAAATTTAGCACTGCTGTGCTAATCAATCACCGTCAAAATCACTAAATGTTCTCCTGCATTAACTTGAATGCATCAGAAAATCATGATCATGTTGTGTTGCAGATCTGCATGGCTCCCAGAGGATTATTTGTAATATCTATACTTAGCTAAATGCAGAATTTCCCAAACTCCAGTTTTATTTTCTCCATCCAGCAGGAATCAGTTTCATTTCAACACAGCCCTGTCAAAGTAGCATAAAATGTGCCCCTTGCTGAGCTATCAAAACTAGCGTGTTGCTATTGATCCTTTCTACAATCTTTCATGGAATTTGTTGTGTTCTTAGCAGCACTTTCATTTCTTGATCTGTTCTCTTTTCCTATGACAGGCTATTTTCAACACATACTAAAACAAGAACATCAGAGAGACAAACTTAATGAACTTGAGTTCAATCCAATTAGTAAGTTCAGCCAAAAAATTCAAAATGTAAGGCTTTAAAAATGTGGAAGCACATGTTCACTACTATTTTCAAGGTATTTTGTTTGTTAAATAGCACATTTTTCATACTGACATTTAGAAAACAATGAAACCATTTGATAACAGTGTTTTCATTTACAAGTTAGCATATATAAAAATGGTTAAAAAAAAAAAAGTTAAGTAATCCCCAAGTTAAACAAAACATTCCTGCTCAACAATAAAGCTTCAGATAATCTAAAAATAAATACAAATTTAATTTTTAGGATAAAGAATCTCCTTAAATTATACTTCTATTCAGCCTCAACTTATTTCCCCCTTGATATTTCCCTGTGGTTACAACACAGTAAATCCTTCAGTTGCCCAGCTCTGCATCAGTCAATAATTTTCCACTGCCACTAATGTTGGTCTCAGTTTTGGTATCCTCATGTGAACTGATGCTTTTTTTTTTAAAGCAATTTACTCAGAAAATGACATTTCATGACATCTCACCTCCACTTAATCTCTCAGCAAGGCTGACTAATCAGCAACCCATATTATTTTCAGCAACTGGCACAGCTCTTTACCTCAGTATGCAAGGTACAAAATTTAAAAATACGATCAACAGTTAAACTGGTCATATTTAACCAGCATCATTTCTTCTGAAAGGCAACAGATGTGAACAAATTCCCAGCACGGATACTCTTTGGTTTTCCATCTTGAATGCTTTTTCCCTATGACCAACTGATCCTGTGATCAATTCACACCAGTTCTGCCTGAGGATATCACTCTCTGTGGCTATCTAGAATGAAAGTTTTCCATGTCTTGCGCTTTCCTCTTTCTGCTTATTTAGCAGTGGATGGATTTATGGAAGCTGAGGTCCCAATGGAAGAGATAACCACCTCCCCAGGCTCATTCCCAGGAGATATTAACTTGATGCAAGTCAAAATTGTCCCCACTGAAAAGATTCCTGCAGGCACATCCACAAGGATGAAAGAAAAAGGCAAGTAAAAACTGAATGACACCTATTCCAATTTACAGCACTCCCTATTCCTGTTCTCAGCTATATGAGGACTCAGTATTTCTTATGGAAATGTAGAGTAACACTATTTTCTCCCTATATCTGGATAGATTACTTAGAATACAAGGAGCACAACACTGACTGAAGCAGAAAGGGCAGTTCACTGTCAAACACTGACCAGGAAAGCTTAAATAACCGTCAATGGACAGTCTTCTAACTATGAATTAAACAAATGTTAGAAGACTGCTAATTGATTACGGTTCAGAATATGCACTTTTGGACAGACTACTGACAGAAGAGTTTATTTTTCCTTCTCAAATATAATCTATGCATATGTCATCTCCAGAAACAAGCCCTGCAAGGCGTGGCCAGAGCACAGCTGCCTCTGCAATAGCTCTGGAACTGGTACTGTCTGACAGGCAACCCAATGAATCTGCAGGAAAAGGTAAATAGAGGATTTTTCCCAGTTATATCTAATGAAATATTCAGCTATGTCTATATTAAAAGGTAAGTGTCTATTACACATAAATATTGTAGCTATTATAAGTCAGACAAGCACATATTTTTTATAAAAAACCAGATCTGCAAAAGCTTCCAACAGTTTAACCTCTTCCACCAACATGCTATCAACACTGAAAAAAATGATTAGGTTATAAGTACATTTTTCATACAGTATAAGATCTAAAATGAGCTCAGTAAATGTTTCCACTTGCTTTTTGTTTTTAGGCAGTGATTTAGTCACGTCTTTGACTTATTTCATTTTACAAGCAACAGAAGCAATAAAAGGAGCTTCCCCTGCTCCTCACCCTGACCTCTTGCCAAAGTCTTGCTAGGATCAGCCTTTTTCTCACCATTTTTGATTCTGTTCCAGCTCCTGCTCAGATTTCACTGAGATTCCAAGACATTCCAGACCTGCCACTGTCCACACTGAGGGACTGTCCCATCCATCTTGTTAGGCTTCCTAGCAGAGAGCAGTGTAAAAGAGCAGACATGGAGAATCAATCCAGCCTTCCATCAAAGTGGAAAATTTGATCCTAGCTTTTAGAGAGTGCACATCAGTGCGTGAACCTGAGGATTGTTCTTAGAGAATTAACATGAGTGAGAAAAGACTCAATCAGGCACATGGGTGGAATTTCCCACTGGGGGAAGCAATTCAGGGTTGCTCCTGGAAAGAGCAAGGAGAGTCAGTATAGAGCTGCAGAAGGGAAGGTGGGAAACTCATGGGAGTAAAGAGGTTGTACAGGGAACAGAAGCTCTCACAATCCAACCATCAGCCCCTTCAAGTTCTTTGCCTTGCAAAATCCCAGGAGAGACCCCCTTGACATCTTTTTTTCCTGACATGGAACACAGTCTGCTCTCAAATCTTAAGAGAGAGTTCCCACAATATCAGTTCCTCCTGAGCAGAGGAAGCCACAGAGACATTAGGGTTGCGACACAGAGATACCAAAACCTTGGCAGCACAGTAACCATTATGAGATTAGATTGCTCCTGCATTTGGGCTAAGGGCATCATAGCTCAAATTGAACTATATCTCAAATGAAAAAAAAAGTTATTGTTTTCCCCAGCACAGCATGGTCATTGCCCAGCTATCGCCGTGCAAGCACGAGAGGTCAGGAGTCTATTTTCTGAATCAGCCAGGACAGAAACTACTGAATTCTCAGCCAGGCTTGAATATTCTAGAAGAAAAAATTAACTATGAAGGATTACAAAGTACTCTCATTGTAATCCAATTCAATTTGTATATCTTCATAGGGATCTCTAAATATTTTCGTCCACTTCTCTGTCTTGCTCAGTAGTATTCCAAAAGTCATAGTTCAGGGACTGAAGTAGTAATTTAGAAATAGGAAAATGTTGTCTTTAAAAGTTTCTGATAGCTCTGGAACTACTTCTGTCATCAAAAGAGAGCCTTCATCAGTGAAAGCACAATGTGTCCAATAACACTTTTTGCTTTATAGTATGTGAGCGATTGACCTTCCAGCAAGAGAGAGGAAATGGACGAGTGCAGAGGGAGCTGCCCCAGCTGGGAGAAATGCTCTTCTGTCTAACTGAACGATGCCCAGAGGAATTTGAGTCTTATGGTTGCTACTGTGGCCAAGAAGGGAGAGGTCATCCTGCTGATGCACTGGACAGGTGTGGGCTCTTCTATAATCTATTAGATGTGGGTATTATTGGGGTGCCTATAGGCCAACAAAGATCAGTATGCCCTTTGTTGGGTCTTGGATAGCTACACAGCAGTAGCCAGGCCACATTTAAAAAAAAATAAAAATGTCCACTTATATAAAATATGAAATACTCTAATGTCACTAAGATACAACATATTATTGCATCAATGTTTTCAAGAGGACTTATTAACTCAAAATTAGAAAGGAGAATGATGGGAGTTAAGTAGAGCACAAAGAAGAGTATCTCAAAGGAGATGAAGATAAGGGTCACCATGTTTCTACATTTAGCTCATATCTGGGGCTAAACTATAGCAGTTGTTCTATCACCTGATGGCTCCTCTCTAGCAGAGAAGGTGAGACCCATGGGTTGAAATGTAAATGGATTTAATTAAACAGCAAAACTAATATTAATATTAATACTAATGTCAACATAAAGCACACAAAGTGTGCTCAGCCCAGTAAACATATGGCAGCCACAATAAATGGGAAAGGAGTCCTCAGGAGCAGAACAATAAGCAAGCCTCTCCAGGGATGGAGAGAAGCAGGAGGAGAAGGACGAGGAGGAACAGGAGGGAGAAGGAGCCCCATCCTCAGCAAACTTCCCTCTTTATAACCAGTGTGATGTTTATGGTACGAGATACACTTGTGAGGGAGCCGACTCGGGGCAGCTGCCCTGGCTTTTACCCCTCCCAGCCTAAGCTCCTGGCTGACTCTAAACTGCTAACGGCCTGCAGACCATGGCTGGCCTAGGACTATGGCCCAGCAAAACCAGGACATCATGAAACTCAGCTAAGAGGTGGTTTGGAAAGTGATTTAGGAAGAGAAGAGTTAATGTACAGCTGTGACACTGTCCTTCAGAAGAGGGTAGAGCTTGAGTGAAGCAGGAGCTGTAGCTAGGAGACCTGTGATGGCCAACTGAGTGCTGTCATGGCATGGCTGACAAAGAGGAGGAATTCTGGAGTAACGCAGAGAATTCAACCAAAGTAAAGAAATTTCCTCTGAGAGTGTTGCATTTACAATTAAAAATCTGTTCTTGTGGGGAAGTTCAAAGTAGTTGGGGCCATATCAGGTCTGAGCACAGCACTCAGCACACACAACTTCCCTGTGCTTGCATATAAATAAGACTGCCTACGGATGACAAAGATGACAAGATGAAGGTAGTCAAGGCTCTGTCCACCATGATGCCATTTTCAGATTTTCAGCCAAGAATATTTGAGCACTTGAAGACACTTCTCACAGTGGATAAGGTGACAGTCAAAATTATAATTATGTCTTAAAATTAACTCCCTCCCCCGCCAAAAGAACTGTAATACTGTTAAACATGATACCAAAGGAATTTGGAAGGAGGTAAAGAAAGTAGGAAGAGGTACAGGAGGAGAGTAGGAACAGTTTGGGTTGGTTTTCTATGTTATGGAAAGGATTTTTCCATGATATGAGAACTAAAATTTCTGTTTTAATGGGCATTGAAAATAGAGATAAAATAATTGTGAGTACTCTGTGGGGCTGGAAGAGTGTTTTTCATTCACATCTACTGCTTATTGTAGGTGCTGCTTCTCTCATCATTGTTGTGTGGAACAAGTTAGGAAACTTGGATGCTATGCTGAAAGAAGTTCGAGATCTGAAGTTGTATGTTTTGATCATAAGCCAAAATGTAAGTTTGTGTAAGAGGAAATTTCTCATGTCCTGATGACAGTATATCAAAGCACTACAGGCTCAATGCCATTATGCCTGGGAGCTGCTTGAGCTCAGTAAGGAGAGAAAAAAGTCCAGCTTAAAAATGTTAGTATGGTTTACTGTAAACTCAAACTTTTTTCTTAGCTGAGATAAAGGTTATTACACTACTGGGTATGATGTGATCAAGTCAGCGTGAGGAAATATTAAAAATTAACTCAGACATTTTATGACTGGAGACAGATGTTAGCTGTTGGTGTCTTTACATTCACAAGTTCAACTAAGCCAGTCAGACCTTCAGCTGCCCAGCACCTTGGTGCCAGGCTTATATTAGATGACTAAAGGTGAATTTGGAGACTAAAATTCAAGGCAGATTTGAAAATTTTATTTTGAAAAGCTCATCTACCTCTGGCAAATGACATATTGACTAATTGTAACCATTTTCAAACATGAATTCTGAAACTTCTTCTTAAGGTATTGGCCAGAGCATGTGTGAGAAACTACTCTGTGCTTGCGATGAGACAGCAGCCGAATGCATGGCTTCTGCCTTCTTCAATGAAAGCCTGAAGCTTCAACACAGACAAGAGTGCCAAGAGGAGAAAGTCTTATGTCAGAGAGACTCTTATGAAAGGCCTTCAGCTGGAACAGAAACAGGCACTGGGACTTCCAGCTCCGAGGAGAGCAGTGAGGAGGAAGGTTCACTGTGGAGTGTATTACGAAGATCAAAGAGAGAGACACATCGTTCTGCTGGAAACTCCAGAGCTGGGCAGCGTGAAGGCAGATAACCAACCACCACCAGATGCTTGAGAAATGGCACGGAGACTTTCAGTCAGCTACTTATTCTTTCTTACCCCTCTACAGGCTGCCTTACACTTTCAAGCACATAAATGATGTAATGATAGGCTAGGTATTAAATTTTAGACTGTATAACTCCTTATCGTAGTGAAGTTGGCTCTATGGACCATCTATTTAGGTCTAATATTGCCTTATTTGACAGTATTCAGTATCATTTCACTGGATATCTATATAAAAACTGTTCTGATCAAATATTGATTTTTGCTAACTGTGTAGCTGCTTCAGACTGGATCTTGCTGCTGGTGGTGAAGTATTTCAGGTTTAATTAAACCAATCTGCAACTACTCCAGCTCCTTTTGCAGACATTCTTCCTCTACTGAGCTGAGCACAAAACACTCAAAAGAAAAGCTAAGGTAATTAGATGAAAAGGGAAGAAGGAACTCCTTTTCATCTATTTGTAGTTTTCAACCCACAGAGCTTCTGCTCGTCCATCAGATCATGACAGTAAAAGACACATTTCTTGCCCCAAAGCTCTGTCCTATGCATGGCTACCTCCAGTTTTGAGAGACTTCAGGATGCTAAAGGGTATTCATTTAAAGGTTCTGCTTCCTGGAATCAACTAAAAGTAATGTAAAGCTAGAATAATGCTTTTTGCTTTTTACTGAAACCAAGTTTGTTTGCCTTTTTCTTCGAAATTCATCACTCTAAGGTTCACCAGTTATCAGAGAACAGCAGTATAAAAGAAACATAGAATTGTTTGGCTTGGAAGGGACCTTAAAGATCATCTAGTTCTAACCGACCAGCCACGGGCAGGGACACCTCCCACTAGACCAGGTTGCTCAAGGTCCCATTCACTTGGTCTTGAACACATCCAGCGTTGAGCTACCCACAACCTGCCTGGGCAACCTGTTCCAGTGTTTCACCACCCTTACAGTGAAAAACTTATTAATTTCTAATCTAAATCTACCCTCTTCTAGTTTAAATCCATTACTCCTCACATCCTATCACTACAAGTCCTCATGAAAAGTCCCTCCCCAGCTTTTCTGTAGGTCCCCTTCAGATACTGTAAGGCCACAATGAGGTTTCCTCGGAGCCTCTTCTCCAGGCTGAACAACCCCAACTCTCTCAGCCTGCTCTCATAGGAGAGGTGTTCCATACCTCTTATCTTCATGACCCTCCTCAGACCCACTCCAACAGGTCTACATCCTTCTTGTGTTGGGGGTTCCAGAGGTGGACACAGTGCTTCAGGTGGGTTATCACCAGAGTAGAAGGGCAGAATCACCTCCCTCAACCTGCTGGCCAAACTTCTTTCGATGCAGCCCAGGATACAGTTGGCTTTTTGCTGTCCCTGCTCATGGCAGGAAGGTGGGACTAGATGGCCTTTAAAGGTCTCTTCCAACCCAAACCATTCTATTATGATTAACTAAAATTTCTTAGAACAAAAACCATTGCTACAAACTTTGTGATTCAGCCACTCTGAATGGTCTGGATTTCTTCTCTATAATCTTGTTCTACGGGGTTGAACTTCAGCACAACAGTATTCCTTACAGATCAATGACTATCCTAATACTGGGCACAGAAAACACCACCCATGTTTCTCCAAATCATGAAGCAGTTAAACCATATCACTTTATCTCCTTGTGCAAACTGAAAGTTGTGGGAAGAGGAGGTGAAACTGCCAGTGAATGTTCTTGGGTGAGAACTTTATGTCTTAGGGATCTCTGGCTGGTGGTATTTCTCCCTTAAATATTTTTCCTACAATAAAACTGCAAAGGATTAGATCAGTGTGGAAAAACAAACACTAAAATACAAACCAAACCCAGCAGGTATTTAGCCCCATGAATCTCACTGCTTACAGTGGCTACACCAATAGCACTAGTGAAAAAACCCAACAAAACAAAACAATAAAGCAGAAGAAAAAGACCTTTCTTTAAGGGAAGGCAGAGAGGACAGTTAATGTGAGAAATGCTGTCTGCAGACAAGATTTTAATTAATTTCCCCCCCACACACATTATGCCATATAGAGAAAGGACACTCCAGTAATGAGACAAAATGCTACGACTCTGCAAAAAGCCCATTTTTATCAGGGGCTGAGGACAAGATCTGCCTTATGCTGACATGTTTACTTGTCTCAGGATTGGAGCTTTTTCCAGCCTTCTCACAGTGATGAAGAATGAGTTCATTTCATATTTCACAGCATTTCTAAATAAAAATGATAATGAAAAGATCAGATAGCAAATCAGCTGAAAATGGAAAAATTGGCCTTTAAACAAGTGAATTAAATGCCTTGTTGCTTAGTAATAACATAAGGCCATTCTCTGACTGCCAACAGCAGCACTGCTGCTCTGAAGTCTGAACTTAAAATACACCCTTAAGACAAAAAAGTAGCATTACAGTTGTGGTTTTGCAAATATTCACTCAGATGCTGAATTCTCTGTCTGCAGAGATAAATCATTTGAATTGATTATGTAATAGAGAAATTACAATATAAATAAGGGGGTATTCAGGCAATGTTGTCATTACTTCCTCTGGGCTTCTTTTCAGCATTTCCTATTTCAGGAAGAATCTAACACCAAAGTTGTTCCAGAGAGTAATTATTACCATATGAATTATGCTGATAAAGAGAAGTTTTAAATAATCTAGTTATGATTAGCTATGTTTATTCAAAGATCAGTGCTAAAATAATTAAAAAATGATAAGCAAAATGAAGTATTTAGCACAGCTTTTTTTTCTTTTTTCTCTCATTCTCACAGCAGCTTTACACTGTATTTTTCAAAGATCTGGGACATAGCTGGCCAAAAACTAGCTGTCTCCCCAAAGTGAAAAACTAATCTATTAATTACTAATATAAAAAGATTTTCTCCTTCATTCGATACTGATTTACTTATTTTAACTTTTTAAGCACTTATTCTTTGCCTGTAAGCTGATAAAGTATTAAAGATTTGGGAATATGATTTCATAAACAACTTGATATAGCTTAGGAAAATGGGAACTCTGAAACCCAGAGTGAGCTGTGCTGCTCATCATTAAAACTGAGAGCCACAAATGAATTAAGTCTTTCAGATAAAGGCAACACTGAAGAAGCAAAAATTTACAGACAAACTCCCCCAGTACCCAGAAAGTAGCTCCTAACAGGTCACCTTTGTTTTGTCTTACAACTGCAGTGGCTGCCACTTTTGTCCCTCCTTGACTGTTCCCATGTGGTGGGGTGACAGAACCTCTTATTCACCTCTACACCTTCTCTTTAGTCACGATATGAAATAACCTCCAAGTGTGGTTACTATTTTCTTCCTGGATTGTTTTGAGGTATCCACCATCAAAATCCGGCTCAAGACCAACGTGAAAACCAAAAATGTTGATGACCACGTATCTTAGAATCAGGTTTTGAGATCCATGGTAAGTCATAGATTTTGGAAAGAAGATGCATACCCTTTAAAATTTCCTGAATACACTCAAAGTTCCCATTAACATCTGCATAAATTAGGAACAGAGAGGCAAGGAAAAAGAAAGATGACAATATAATCCTCTCTATATTAGGATATAACTTGTGAGCTAGAGAAGGTCCTAACTTCCTCAAAATGGGAAAAAAAAAAAGTATTCTTCCTGCTTCTCTCAGGGTGCATTAGTAAAACCATTTAAATAAATGAAAGTTACCAAAAAAAGAGTATCAATAACAGTATAAGTCTCAGCCTTGTTAGATGGCATCACTGTTTGAGAAATGCTGCCTGTGTGAGCTGCACACACATGGACCACTCTGTCCCTTGAATTTCATACTGCAAACCCAATACATTTTCTAACCAGGCAAGCCTAAAAAGTACAGCTTATTTAACCTCTTGAAGCTCATTTGCTATTAGGAAATGTATTTGTACTATTGCATTCTCAAAGTTTGATAGTTTTAGTAACAGTAATGATTTAATCATAAATAAAAGCGATAGTTTAATAATGCTGCAAAGCTGTAACATTTGCAAAAAACCTCAAACCTGTGTAAAATGAGGTCTATTTTGAAAGCCAAAAAAATTTATGTCATAAACATTTTAATTGCAAGCCATAAAAATTAACTGACACCTGATTAATTTTAAATTTTGGTTTATTTTATTGCTTAAATATAGATTGCACAGTGTGTTCTTACATTTATTGGGACTGGTTCATTACGTACAGTACAGAATATACGACCATCAGAACAACAGACAATTAACCCTACTCTGATTCTGGAGAACAGGCTACTTCTATCTTTTGACATTAGCAAGAATTTAATTGACTTTCAGGTGACCCAATATCAAAAGCTGTAATTTCTCAAAATGATATAATGGGAAAGAGAACCCAAAGCAAAAGCTGGAACACATGTCAAGAGCTGGATCCCAGTTTAGGAACATTGTGCCAGTTCTCCATGTGTTGCAGGTAACTCGGGGCCAGGATGCATATGAAGCTTTTATGTTCTGAACTTGTCTCAAGAACAGAGAGATAAGTGAAACGAAGCAGCTTTATACTGTACAACAGCATTCTGAATTCATTTGGTTTCATTCATTAGCTACATGTAACAATAGCTACCAAAACCAAACATTTTACAGTCACTCCCATCTCCCAGCTGTCTAGAAAGGCCAGAGTGAATAAATCACCAACTTACAGACTCCCTGAATTTCCAGAAAGGAAGAAATTAAACATCACGTGAACACAGAGTGTCATAAGCTCTTCACTCCCTGCACGACACCTGCACAACACTTGCATTTCCCACACAAAGCTCATGTGAACATTGAAAATGTGGAAATCTACCATTGGGATAACTGAAAAATACTTCATAAACAGAACAGAAAACGAAATGCTGAATCTAGTTATTTTCCCATGCAGCATTCATGCAACAGACTTTGATCACAGAAACAATCCTGTATTTACAGCACAGTCTCCATTCCGCAAGAGTGCAAACAGAAGCACATTATTTATTTCTTAGACTTCTCACTTTCTTTTTGTACAAAAGTGCACAGTGTTATTCATAAAAAATGACAGAGTGGATAAGTGTTTTACATCATATCCCTATATTAGATTTACCATTAAAAAAATTACACTCTTCATATAGGCCAAAAAACTATTTTGTCTTACCTTAAAAAAACCAAAAAGTGAAAACTAAAAGCTAGAGTCCTATTTATGTGCAGACTCTGGGCTGATCAGGCTGACACGCTGCAGCAGTAAAAATCACAACGGAATGCTGTAGGTAAGGGGCTGTTTCGTCATCCACTAACAGCTGTGATTGCACTGTTAAACTGAAAAAAAGGTCTCAATTACCTTTTGAGTTTGGTGAACGCTTTCTGAAAGTCTCAGCATGTTATCTCATAGGTTTAAGTAGCTGATAGTTCTCTGATGTTATGTCACATCAGGCTTTTAAAAGCAGTCCAGTGGAATACTGCTCTACAGTTCAAAAAACTTCAAATCCTTTTCACAGTGGGTTTGCAAATGCTCAAAACAGTCCACAGATGAGCTGGCCTGACAACCATCCTGATTTTAGAATTACGCAATCAGAGATTAATTTAAATTGGGACTTCTGATGGTTGCCTAGACCAAGCTCCTGCTCAAAGCAGAGCTAAGGGGAGTGGGAGCACTTTGTTCACGGCCTGATCACTGTTGATCTAAACTGCTAACTTTAAACATCTTACATTTATTACAGATATCTGAGAACATTTATTCATATTTGTGCTGCTTCAGCCAGATTCACATAGATTAAGGGACTTCAAACTTACTATTACTTTTTGCCTGCAGATTTTACTGAGTCATAAAGACTGCCTTGGCAATTATCAAAATGCCAGTGATTTGCTGTATCAGTTTTACTTTATTTACATCTGAATAGTGTGCTCAGGTACATAAACCTATGAAAATTACCATAGTTTTCCTCATTTCTAGAAAGGTTTGAGAAATGAAACAAGAACGAACACAGAGATGCATCTCTAAAAATGCTTTTGCTTGAAAACATGTAATAAACTCTTGGCCTTTAAATGGTTTCATCCAGTTTTCTTTCAACTTCTAAAATATCATTAAAAAGCTGTAATAAACTACAGAGAAATACCTTATAGAATATATTTGTAATTTCTGTATTTATGATTTAAAATGCCCTCAGTTTATTTTCTGCTATAATAAATATATCTCTTGTGTATTTATACTAAAGCAGACAGTAAAATACTACTGCATTTTCCAAAGTACAGTCTGTAAACCATACACCTTAAGACATGAAAAGTATTGCACAATTCAAGTGCTTCAGGAGGAGATTTCTCCTCTTATGCAAAGCAGTTAACTTTTAGCAAGAAACACAGGACATATACTGGGCGTATACATCTAAAAAGCATGTTATGGGATGCATCCAAAAAACACTTAACAAATGTCCATTAATTCATTTACTGTACGTGATCGCATGTAAGGTATTTTTTTTCCCCATATATTCCAAAATAAACCAGCTATGACAGCATGAACAAAAGGAAGGTAAGTGTTCCACTGGTTATATATTTTTAACAAGATGAAGCAAGCCAAAAGCATTCTGTTTAGATACATAATTGAAGTGGAGAGGAGAAAAAAGAAACAAAAAAAAGGCAAAAAATAAAGCTTTAACAGGTTCTTCAGTTACGATGCCTCAAATTAAAGGAATTTACAGAAACACAAATTTCTGGAGTAACTGAAATATTCACCTGTATGGCAAGAAAAGTTTTAAATCTGACTTTTTACATGTACTCAAATATGAAGATGAAGAAACATGATGTATGAAAAACCTAACTTCAAATATATTACAGAAGAAAACATCTCAAAACAGTCTCATGAATTTGGCTAGAATGATCATATTTGGCTCATGTTCATCATTATTTTAAAGTTAGTTTAGATGAAATAATAAAATTTGAAAACTCATCTTGTTCTTTCTATTGTACTCTACTCTAAATAATGTCCAGCAGACTTCAGAAGACACTTAATACACACAAAGATCTGGAAACTTCATCTCGTAGACTGGAACAGACTGGTAATGAGCATGTCCAGCAGTAATGGTCATCGTTCCTGAGGGGCTCGGTGGGGGACTGTGTGAGAAGATCAATATATATAATTTATAACTATATGGATTGCTTTCTTTTTAATAACTTTATACAGTAATAGATGAGAAACAAAAGTACCACAACCCCCCACCCCCCCCTCAGTGTTTTGTCCTATTCCTGATATTCTAATGAAATTAGCAAGCCTTGGGGGGGGGGACCGTTTACACTCTGGTCGAAATCATCGACTTCACTTATGTTACAGAGCTATGAAAAGTACATTTTATTACTAAAATGCCACTTATACTCTACAACAGATGTGTAGAACTCTATAATAACGCCATGTGCTACACTGGGCGTTCAGTATCTAATTACTGAAACAGATACAGCAATGGGGAAACAACAGGTTTTGTTTGGGACCGAGTTAAATTTCTTTACAGTAGCCTGGGGCTCTGCTTTGGATTTGTGACTAAAACAGTGTTGATAACACCAGGATGTTTTTGGTACTGCTGAGCAGCAACTCACACAGTCACGGCCTTTTCTGCTTCTCACTCTGCTGGGAGTGGGCAAGAAGCTGGACATGGACACAGCCAGGACCCAGGA
>VYZX01002914.1:152906-181509 GCA_013401335.1 Brachypteracias leptosomus | reverse complement strand
TTTAAGGGAGAAAACCCCCAAAACTTAAAAAAGGACACAAAATTGAAACTTCTTAGCAAGAATACAGTAAAGAGAAAAAACAAACATCTTGAGAAAACAAAATTACACTATGATTAAGTTTTGTTCCTAAGTAGTTACATTACATTTCATTGGCACAAAACACTGAATAGGTAGGTACTTTTGCCACTAATCACGACTTACCTGTTACCTGGGGCACATAAGGAACTGACAATCTTTCCACACTGTATCCACTGCCTCCTAAGGATTCTGCAATCTTGTTCGTCAGGAAAAATAAATCTTTTTCATGCTTCTCTAAGGACTTTGGAAGACTGTCAAAATATATATTTGAAGTTATTATCTACTAATAGACATCTGTTCATTAAGCAAAATATTTTTCCAAGCAATCAAAAAGGGCCAATGGTAATGATATGATGAAAATAAAACTTGCTCAGTTTTTTAGGAATGAATACATCCCAAAATTAGGCCACTGAATACCTCTGCAATATTTTAAATTACCTTAACACTTCTTGGTTATCTGAAATATGTTCCTCAGCTATTCTGCTACATCTTGAGAGAACATGGTTGCCGTTAGACAGACAAACCTGCAGAGTGATANATCTTGAGAGAACATGGTTGCCGTTAGACAGACAAACCTGCAGAGTGATTGTATTTGCCGGCAGGTCAAGGGAAGTGATCCTGCTCAGCACTGGCGAGGCCACACCTTGAGTGCTGTGCTCCCCAGGACAGGAGAAACATGGACTTAGAGAATCCAACAAAGGTGCATTAAGGGACTGGAGCAAGGAAGAAAGACTGAGAGCCGGGATGGTTCAGCATGGACAAAAGAAGGTGGATTGTATCAACATGTACAACTACTTTAAGGGAGGAAGGTTGGAAAGACAACAGAGGCAGGCTCTTTTCAGTGGTGCCCAGTGACAGGACCAGAAGCAATGGGCACAAACTCAGACACAGAAGGTTCATATTGAACATCAGGAAACACTTCTTTTACTGTAAGAGTGACTAAATACTGGCACAACTTGTACAGAGAGGTTGTGCAGTCTCCAGCCTTGGAGATACTCCAAAGCCATCTGCATGGACGGTCCTGGACAGTCTTCTCTAGGTGATTCTGATTCAAAAGGGGAGGTTGGACCAGCTGACCTCCAGAGGTCCCTTCCAACCTCACCCATTCTGTGACTCAGTGAAAATGCATTTTGCTGTGTTAGCACTTACACCAAGCATCATATTGTGTAGATGTAAGTGCCTCTGACTACAATAAAATAAGTCTGAAAACCACAATTTTTTCATATACATATATATGCTTTTAATGTTTGGTTTTCTTCTGCCTGTCCTGTACACTACTAAACCTCCACATTATTTTCCACATATGCAACATATTTCAATGATGTGTGATTTTTAATAGTAAAGCAGGTACTTCACTGTTCATTCTGTATCAACTTACTTGCACTTGTCTTTGAAAATTGTTTCTGGTAAAAAATAAGGTGCTTCCAGACTTCTAGTTTCAATGACCTGAAAAAACCCAAGACAAACAGTACAAATGGAGCAGTTCCATAACTATTTTCTTCAAATGACTAAGTTGCTTAAGTAGGTTCTACCATAGCAGATTAACAATCTTTCATTAACATCTACCTCAGCACAAATGAAGTCTTTAGAATTTCTTTTAATCAGAGTAATTGTGGCAACTACACTTTAGACTATAAATTTGGTTCTTATGGTCTTGTGCATGTCAGTACTCTTTTGGCAAAGCCAGGAAGACTGTAAAGTCTTATACCAAATGGAGATTTAGCCCATTATGGTACCATAAAGAAAAAAAAATGCTATACCTTGGGATAGGAATATTCTGTGCATTTAAGAGTCAGCAAGTAATGCCATTGGAGACCGAAGACAAAGAGCAATGTTGGTGGACACAGATACAGGAGATCAACACCACAAGCAATTACTTGACAGAAGTAATTTACCCATTTTACAATAGAACATGTACTCTCCTAAATGACAAATTACTGACGTGTTACCTTGCTGACATGCTGACAAAAGGCAGGAACTGCAATCATCTGACTCAGGAAGTTGAGATATGCCGCAACCAATGCCATGACACCACAGCGGTTAAACATTGGCAGATTATCCTCATTGATGATAGCAATGTCCTGGAACATAAAGGAAGATGTTATACTTCTGCAGCTAACAGGCTGTCTGGAATATACAGAAGTCAAAATTATTATTAGCAACACTAGATGACGTACGATGACTATCTGATATTACCTAGTATTTAATACCTCTCATCTTGAAACCCTAAGTCTTTCAGCTCACTCCTGAATTAGGCATATATTGTTCTGAAGTGAGAGAGCTTGAAGGATTCAATCCCTATGAAGAGAAATACATTTGCTCAACTCAAACGCCTGTTTCTCAGAAAGAAAGTACAGGTTAACAACTGGTAATCCCTTGTCCTTACCACCTGCTGATTGTAACTTTTCAGGAAAACGAGGAATGGTAGTTTAATAATCAAAAATCACTCTTATGAATCACAGATACAGCGCCATAAAGGGAATTCTTTGATGCTTATTAGCATTTCTATGTTTATTCAGACTGTATTATTTTTGCTCTAGCAGAATCCTAATGCCATTTTCATCAAGTAAGGATTTGGTTCAGTGACATATTTTAAAATTAAAGATGCACTTTGCATTTCAGAGGTGCACGCTTGGGAATGTTGCTAATGGCAGAGAGTGAATTGAGAATACAGGACAATTTCATCACATTTCCATGGCACATACTAGCACTGCTTTTTTTAATGCTTTGATTTCAACACAGAAAAAACATATATAAAGTTACAGCATTTCACTGAGGACTGTATGCAAGTATGATATAATGTTTGATCCTGTAAAGGAAATGCTAAGGAATAAAGCCTGGCAACGCACCGATTGAATTTTGCTGACAGATAAAATTAAATAGCCTGGTTTCTCAAATATTTCCAACCAGTTAATTAATTAAGCTTTCTTCCAAGGTGAGGACAGTCCATATAGTTTATACAAAACACTGACACAAGATCATAGGCTGTAAAAATACTTTGTCAACCTGCTAATGAATGTATCAGTGATTTTAGAGAACATCTCGACAAATTTCCACATCTGCTGCATTGAAAAGAACACGCTGTAGAAGTCTCTAAACAACCCGATTAGTTGAAGCTTCCCTATTAATAACTGGTACGTACAAGGTGCACTTCCTGAACGGATCGATCAAATTTAGACTGAGTGATGTGATTTCCAATTTGAAGATCAATATGTAAACAAAAGAGGCAACAACAAAACATCTCCAATTACAAATATAAGTTGTCAGTCAACAAACCCAACACTGATTCAGACTCATACCTGCAAAGCAATAGCCAATCGAATGAGGTCAATAACCACCTCTTCATTGGCTAGTTCAATTGTGGTAAGAGCTAGAGATGTAAACAGTAGTTCAAAGTTTTTTTGGACATTGTCTTCTTCTTTACAGCCTAAGTAGATGTGTCTGTACAACTGCTGACCATGCTATAAAAGACAAAAAAGGGAAAAATGAATACTCAAATCACAGAATGTAGATTAGAAAGGATATTTAAAGGTCCTCTAGTCCAACTTCCTACTTCGCCCAAGACTTTGACGTTAGATCATTTTAGAGAATTCAAAAAATAAAAAATGTTAAAATATATGCACACACATACATAAACAAGTACATGATTCAACAAGACCACTAGTTTACAACCATTCTATGTAGAAGTGTACAGTCAGAGAAGGTGGTGCAGAGAGTTGCCATGAATACTGCAGTGTGTGTCCTGTGTATCAGACATTGGCATTCCTATTGATATATTCAGAATTAAAAAAAAAAAAATTGACCATCTATGAGAAGGAGAAAAGAAAAACTACGTCTTGAGATGTTCTTAGAACATTCAAATAACTGAGGAGCTTCAAGGGTTATTCTTGTGAAGACACCAGGTTTGTTCATTAGGCAAGCCCCCTTAAATAGCAAATTGAGAAAAAATTCTTCTAGAGGGTGTTTGGAAGAAGAGTAGGGCTCACTGAGCCATGGACAGAGGGGAGGCACTGTGCTTAATAGTTTCTGTACAAAGATTTGGTTATCTCAACGCAAAAAAAATGACAACACAGAAAGGCAGGATAATAAGCAGCTTTGCATACAACACACAGCTCAGTACCACCCCAGCATTCTCAGTCTGTGGAGCATACAGGTCGGTGTCAGTTGACACAGTTATTTTCAAGATCTAAGGATTGATGCTTTATCTCTACTTCAGTTTTAGAAGGAGAAAGAAAACTCAATTTTTGTATCTGTTTTTCAAGCAGAACATACTCATTTCAGAAATAAAAGATGTTGGGGTTTTTTTATTACTTCGAAAATCAAATGCATACTTGTTCAAATACAAGTTTTATTTAGAAAAGAGGGAAACAGCTATCAGCAAAGCCCAGAACCTACTATGAAATAAGCACAGCAAAGGTTAGTTGTTTAAAGATACAGTGTATTTAGAAAAGAAAAGTAATGGAATGATTCATCACACTGAAGAAATGCACTTGTTGCAAAAACACAGCTGCAGAAGAAAAGCAAAGCAACTGGTTCAGTTACTTGATCTTCTTCCTAGATAGAAAAGTTCACTTTTTCATTCTGTTACCTTTTTCATGAAGCTCACGTCTTGCCTTGAAATTTTGTCTCGTTTTATTTTTAGATCAGAAACATCTGGTATTATCCTACAAAGGAAACAAAAATGTCATTTTTGCAAAAAAGTTGAAAGGGAAGAGGATGTGAAATATATGAACTATTCAAACAAATCTTGGAGCAATTTCCATTTTAATTATACCCATGTTTAACAATGACATTCAAATTTCAGTTGAAGAGGGAGAAACATAAATGAAATTATGATGACCATGTTTCTTTTCCTCTACATAAAATACAATATTTTGTCTTTCACAGTTAAACTAGCAGTTATTTGGAATGATTACTTAAGGTGTCATTACTTAAGGTGTTACAGTGAGGCTTACCTGTAAAACTCTTGTCATCAATAAATGACACTGAGCATGTACCAAACCAGGACATTAACATTTCATATTAGGAAAAGTATTTAAAAATCAACAGTACTTATCATTCAGATATTAAGCTACAATTTCAAGTAGACCAAAGCAAAGTAAAAGAACTACCGTATCCCCCTGAGCTTCGCTCTGTTGTCATGTCGATCAATGAGATTATGGAGTATTTCCAAGACCAGCTGCCTTAGCTCAGAGTCTTCCATGAGTGAAGGAGACAATAATGGGTCCAGAAATGGCTGAGGAAGAGCATTAGTTATCGTTGTTGCTTTGTATCCCGAAGTCACCTGTTCATCATTGGAGGCAAAATTAATATGTGTCATTATTTCATTATTGCATTTTAAGAATTACTTGCAGCTGTCACTCACTTTTCAGTGGGCTTTGGTATCTGGGAGATGGATTTAAATTGAAGTATTGTATTACTTTGGAAAATTCCTAACCTCACTATGAATTTGGAAGGACTTGAATACTTATGTTCAAATGAGCTCCCTCTTCTGTTCCAAAGTGGTATTTCTCAGGATGCTTCCTCTACCAAGACATCCAAAACTAAAAAATAAAGGTATCATTTACGAAAATTTTTGGAAAATGGCCAATGAAAAGTTGCAGGGCATAAAAAGATGACATTAATAATTCCACCAGTGATTTTTCCTTCTCCGGCTCTCTGCTGCTCACACATGGTACTGAGCATGTTCACGTGAAGAAAAAAAAGACATCAGGGCCTGTATGTACAGCTGAAACATTTAGGGCAGACACTACTGTACTGCAAAAGAGAAAGCAAGCAGTAAACATCACTTTCTTAGAAATCTAGTACCATGCAGGTGTTTTGCTTTGTTTTGTAAAACTAAAACTACCTCTGAGTTGCCTCATTTGATTAATTTTGTTTAAAGCAAGCAGCAAGTACATAAGGAAAAGCTAACTTCCAACAACTGAAATATTAAACAGCTGAACACGTACAGAAGGCAGAAATATTTAAAATTTACTGTCTCTGAAAACAGAAGTTACCAGAGTATTACAATCTCCAGACCAAAACAGGTTTCAGAAATTGACAAGCAGAAGCTGTTGAATATGAGGGGAGCAAAATTATCCAAAAATTAATTATAATAAAAGCAAACAGACTTTGCATAATAAATATATGAATATTCCATACCATTCCAGCTTTTACACGTGAACTGTGTAACTTTCTCCATAGTAGCACATATGCTGCAGTGTTGATAGTACAGGGATGTTTTAATTATTGCTGAGCAGAGCTTACACAGACTCAAGGACTTTTGCTCCTCACCCCGCCCCACCAGTGAATAGGCTGGGGGGGCACAAGAAGCTGAGAGAGGACACAGCTGACCCCAACTGACCAAAGGGATATTCCAGACCATATGACATCATATTCAGCAATAAAATGGGGCAGTGTGCAAGGGCTGCCATTGCTCAGGGACTGGCTGGGTATCAGTTGGCTGGTGGTGAGCAAGTGGGTTTTTCTGTGGTTTGTTTGGGTGCTGTTTTTCTTTTTTCTTGGTTTCCTTTTTACTTCCTAAACTGTCTTAATCTCAACTCACTTTTCTCACTTGTAGCCTTCCAAATCTCTCCTCCATCCCACTGGGGAAGAGTGACCAGGTGGTGCTCTGCTGCCTACTGGGGTCAAATCACAACACATCAGCAAGCACCATTCCTAGAGCACAACCAAACAGGTTGAAAGAAAACTGTCTGATAGAGAAGCATGAGGGTACATTAAGGTCTCTAATCAACCATTTTGAAAATGGAAAATTACTAATATTACAAGCAGTAAGGCTGCAAATAAAAGCGCACACTTTTAATGAAGTGCTGGATTTTAATGGCCTATGCAACATTAAGTTGTCTGCCTCTGTGTGTGTGCATGACAACAGACTAATTATACTCTGAAGTATTATCCTTTTGCAGAGAATACATGATGTACAACGCTCAGTTCAGTAGCCAGAACAGGCAGGGTTCAGTATTTTCTAGCTCTTTATTACGTGTGCAGACTAAGCCTTGTATACCACATCAAAAGCTTTGCTCTGAACACAAATTCCTTTCCCACATTTTCTCCACTGTATTTATCAGTGTCTCAGTAATTAAGCAGCAAAACATTCACTTTCACATCTTTGTGCCATGATGGGATTTTACTTCCATATCCTAAAAGAATCCAAACCAAAATTCAGCGCCAGAAATGTTGAATTCCTTCCATATGCACAATCTGAATCCCTTGCAGCACAGTTACAGGCTATGCAGCACCCCAGGTAATTAGAACAATTCTTAGCAACTTCCATGGAAACTTTTAAGATTGGTGAGATAAATATTGTCAGGAACAACATTCACATAGTTGAGTCTATCTGTAATGAAGACAATGTGCAAAATGACCCCCTGAGGTCCTTTCTAATGTGTTTTCTCTCCTTAAATTATAACTGTGAATGCTCAGCTCCTCTGGAAGCGAGAATATAGGATTTCATATTCTGACAAGCAAAGAATGGTTTAAATGATTTGCCTGACACCACACACAAATTTCATGTCAAAGCAGGGAAGGCATTCATTTCCCAGGAAGGCATTCTTCTGTGTTAGTCATGTAATCATTCTTTCTGGTATTTCCCCTACTTCAGTTACTAAACAGTTTTCAGCTTCTGCAACAAAATAGGCCAAGATTCTACAGGCAAGAGCCTCCTTTACTTCTGACCCTTTTCATTAGGATCTACTTCCAGACAGAAGAGAATTGAAAAACATATTTGTGATAAAACATTTAATCGTATCTTACAAGAAACTTGGGAAATACTAGGAAGGAAAGAACAATGGTGACTGTGGCTCTAAGGGCTTGGAGACAGGCATCCTTTCCTACAGTTTTAAAAATATTAGCTGTTCTACTAATTACAGCTTTTCTGGTGTCAGAGACAGAAGTGATTTCACTTTGATGTTGCCAGTATTGCTGACAGAACTAGTCAAATGAACCTATGCTATGATGTTCTTTGGAATCTGCAGATCCAATGATAAACGATACTGAGGTGCTCTAAGAGATGGATGAATATTTCTTGAGCTGCTTGTAATGTGAGTTGGGAAAATGCTGTCACAATATTACCCAGTAGAACCACAGACCTTTGCAATATGAATGTATGTTTAATTTCGTACTATAGAGTTGTAATACTGTACTTATAAATACAAACACAAAGTGAAACATTGTGTGCTTGTAACATAATACATTGAGCACAGAAAGCTTACCATAAGTAAAGATCTCAGTAACATGATTTGAATCCTCCTAGTTCCCAAATCTCTACAATTGGAAAAAAAGTTGAAAATTAGTTTCTTTGCACATATTCAAAATACCATTCTACTCCAGATATCAATCTAACAACTGTGTTTCTGACAACAGAATAAAACAGTTTTAGAAGGGATGCTGGATGACCACATTATTTGTTGTCAAGTATCTCCAAATGCAGTGCAATAACTAAATGTTTTTGAAAGGGACATTTATAGGAAGGCTTAAAAACCAAAGCATATACAATTGAAAAGATAGCAAATGATATATGCAAAGCAGATCTAAATCTTCATGTTTCACTAAAAAATGTCTCTGTATCTGAAGTGTTCAACCACTACATGCTTGGCTTAATTTTCATAAGTATCAGCACTCAGAATTTCTTCTGAATTAAAATGTGAGTCTTTTAGGAAACCAGGACATTTCTTATTTAAGTCATACCCCGAAACTTTGAGACTGAAAAAGTTTTCTGCAAAATCAGCAAGAAGAACTGAAAGACACTCCAGTTTTCAGATCACAGGAAGGTACATGGAACATTACTGAACCTGTTCTTCATCTGTTTTCATTTTCCACCTGTTGGGACTAAAAGAAGTTAAATACCTACTGGTCTGTAGTCATATATACACTGTTCTTGCAAGATCTTACAAGATAAAACTACACTTGGACTAAACTGTTTCATTTCAAGAGACTTTCAAGAAAGTAAAAAAGGTTCAGACTAACAAAAATTGGCCCCTACGTAACAGTGGAAACTTCCACATTCATGGGCTCTACTCCTGGCTGTACCCAGCTGGCAGGATCATTCAGGTGTCTTGTGTAGCAGAGACTGAATTTTCAGGTAAGCAATGCAAGACCATCAGGACTCAAGCCTGCTCTATTTGGACTGACACAGGCACATCATACTAACATACTCCTACTCAGTCCCATGTTTACACAGAATCCCATAAAGGAAAATTGTATTGTTAAAATTATAAAACCCCCCCACGCCAACTGATCACCCATATTCGTATTTCAAATACCTTCTTGATGAGTGATAACTGCCTGGCACAGACAGATTTCTACCCTCCATGGAATAGTGTCCTATGCTGCAGGGACACAACACTACATGAAAAGCTACCGAGAAGCCAGGATAATGACAATGACTTCCTCCTTAGTCTAGCAGGGGATCAGACATACATGGTACAAAGTATCCATGCACAGCTGGACAGAACAGCTGCAGTCTTTTCTGGGACTTTCCCCATACTGAGGAAAAGCAGTCTTTAAACATAACTATTACAGGGGAAAATAATTACTTCAGAGTATGGTGGCCTTTTAATTATGGGTTACAAGAGTCTGCCCATCTATAGCTCTTTCCTATTTCTAATTAAATAGGGAAAATCTAAATCAAAACAAAATTCAGTGGAATTTCTGCAGTTTATTTCTTAGTTTGAAGTCAGCTTGGACAGAATGAATCAAAAGCAAAACACATTTGTAAATTATGAAACTATTCGAAAAAACGTAGTCATGGTTCAATTTCCCCTCATTCACAAAACATATATATATATGAAGTTATGGAATTAACCACCATTAAGCAGATAATTTCAGAAAGATTTCTACAGATGTGGAGATAAGAAATGTTTTAGTGTAGAGAGAGTAAGCTGCATTCCAATCAGGTATTTTCTATCACTAACATGTTTTGAGATTGACTTCATCCTGCTGACACTGCTTGTCTTGATTCTGCACAGTATTTAATATGGACCCTAATGAGTGAGAGTTCGCATTGCACTTAATGTTTTTCACTTCTTATCAGGATTCTAAAATCTAAATTTTTAATTAGAAATTTAAAAATGTAGGCTACACAAACCCAAGGTGACTGGTGTCCAGTGATTGTGAAGTTGTCCCAAAGACAGGCACTTTTCCCATAATGAACATCATGATCTCTGATCTCTGGTAATCTGGGAGATTGCTTCCAAAAAATCCTAAATAAAAATGGAACAAAATCACTGAAGGAAAGAGATATGGGGACCTTATCTTTATAAGAAGAGCCTTATAAATACAAGGAATATATTGACAAGGTCAAAACAGACAAAGAATAAAACTATGATTTGTTTTAGGCCATAATACTCACAAGCTCATTTCTGCTGGATGGATTTACGGAGTCTTTTTTTTGACCCTCACTTTCTTATTTGAACCCTAAAACTTTCTAATTTTATCCTCCTTTAAATATATCATTAGCAAGTAAATATGTGACATCTGTTCATTTGTAACCAGTGAGGAATTGGAAGCATTTCTCACGGAACACAGTGTTGCTACTTTTGTCTGTTCTTAAGTCACCATTAAATATTACATGTGTGCATCAGAAATCCCAGAGATGCACAAGCTGTAAGTCTCCCTTGAGGGTGGAGAGGCCTTACAGAGATCTGGATAGACTGGAGAGCTGGGTAATCCCCAACCATATGAAATTAAACAGCAAGTGCTGGATTCTCTGGATTCTCATCCAGAACAAACATGAGGGTGGTGAGACACTGGAACAGGTTGTCCAGAGAGGTGGTGGAAGCCCCATCCCTGGAAATTTTTAAGGCCAGGCTGGATGGGGCTCTGAGCAACCTGGTCTAGTGGGAGATGTCCGTGCCCGTGGCAGGGGTTTGGAACTAGATGATCTTTAAGGTCCCTTCCAAGTCTGACAATTCTATGATTCTATGGTCATATATACAAACTGGGGGAAGAGAGGCTTGAGAGTAGCTCCATGGAAGGACATCTGGGGGTCTGGGTTGATGGCAAGTTGAGTAAGAACTAACAGTGTGCCCTGGTAGCCAAAAGGGCCAACTGTGTCCTGGGGTACATCCAGCACAGCACAGGAAGCTGGTCGAGGGAGGCAACTGTCCCACTCTACATTGCACTAGTGCAGCCCCACTTCAAGTAGTGTCTGCAGTTTTGGGCACCTCAATAGAAGGACATCAAACTAGTGGAGAGTGTCCAAAGAAGAGTGACCAAGATGGTGAAAGGTCTTGAGAGAAGACTTATGAGCAGCAGCTGAGGTCACTTGTTCAGCTTGGAAAAGAGAAGGCTGAAGGGTGACCTCATCACATTCTACAACTTCCTCAAGAGACCTAGCAGAGGGGGAGGTGCTGATCTTCACTGAGAGGGTGGTTGGTCACTGGAACAGGCTCCCTTGGGAAGTGGTCATGCCACCAAGCCCGTTAGACTTCAAGGAGTGTCTGGACGCTACTCTTAGTCATATGGTTTAGTTTTAAGAAGTCCTTCCAGGAGCAGGGAGTTGGACTTGATGATCCTTATGGGTCTCTTCCAACTTGAGATGTTCTGTTCTATTGCTATGCAATAGTATAAACGTAACTTTGACAGAAGAAGCTTTACTGCCATAGAATTATAGAATGGTTTGCCTTGGAAGGGACCTTTAAAGGTCATCTACTCCAAACCCTGTCCAACTTTGTTTGGGTAGTGGGTTTTAGGAGATTTTTTTTTTCAACTTGGGGAGTTTTACTGTAATGGTGAGAAATAATCTACTATATATTTGCTACTGCTTTAGAAAGCTTCAAGGCATAAGCAAAGGTACAGATTAATGAACAACATTTAAGTTACATTAACTCCTTGTTCATCAAGAAAAGGAATACACATCATAAATGCACTGCACTAAATAATATCACTACTGTAAAGAGAACATATGAAAAAAGGGAGAGGCTACTTTAGTGAAATCATTTATCGAAACTGTTGCTCTTATTTTCAGTTTTGTGGTTCGAAGTACTTCAGTTAAGCCGTGGAAGCACAACTGGCCATTAGGTGTCATTGTTGCCACTATGTTTAACGTTGTTTCTAAAATTTAAGTAGTACCTACTAAAATATCTTGCCATGTATGATTGCAATATGATTTTCATAAAAGGACTACTATTAGTTCTATACCAAATGTACAGGATCATGCCTATATTTCAAGAGTCATATAATAATATAACCAACAAATTTATTCTAAGTCCAGCAGCATTTTTAATTGTCATTGAGCTTCTTGGCTACCTCTCAGTTAATTAAAAGAACAGTTGTTCAGAAGCCGAATACATAAAGTAGGCTTGAGATTTAGAGGCAAATACCGTCAGAGATATCACAAGTACCACTGTTCCTTTTTGATTCAAGCTAGTTTAATATCAGCTCATTCAGGAAAGGGGAGAAAGACTGGGGGGGTGTAAGAATTTCAAGTAAGTTTGTGTTACTCTTTTTACTCACCAATTGTTTGAATAATCGCATTCTGGACAATCCTCTCATCACTCTCCTTGGAGCTTGTGCTGAAAGTGCCGCTTCCCACTGAACTGCGCCTGTCACCCAGCTCAAAGTCAACACTGATCCGCAAGTGCTTCAACAGGGTATTGAAAACCTCCAGGACTGTTGGGCCTGGAAACAACACATAATAACAATGATTGCATCTGTCAAGGGTAAGATGCCTTAAGAAAATGAAAACCGACCTTTTTAAACCCTTTTTGGGAGAAATCAGATGAAGCTGAAAAGAACAAGTGCAATTCACTGTTTTGAGGTATGCGGTCTAAGGAGAAACTTCTCAAGTGTGCCCAGTCCTTGGTATTTTATAAATTAATTTGGAATCAGGAAATGCAATCAGGTGCATATGCATAATCCACTATTATCAAGTTGTAGTGGTTCTGGCTGGGATGGAGTTAACTGTCTTTGTAGCAGCCTGGGTGGTGCTCTGCTTTGGATTTCTATCTGAAATAGTGCTAGCAAGTGTCAAGTCTTTTTCTCTTTCCTGCTGTGTTCCTGGAGAGCAGGCTGGGGAGGGCAAGAAACTGGTAGGAGACACAGACTGGGCCAGATGACCCAAACTGACCAAAGGGTTATTCCACACTGTATAGTGTCATGTAGAGCAATAAAGGCTCAAGGGAAGTAGGAGGAAAGGAGGGATATTTGTCTGTAAGGCATTTTTCTCCCCAAAGTAACCCCACTGCACGTTGAGGCCCTGATTCCCAGGAAGCCGTGAAACATCTGCCTGTCAAGGCAAGGTACTGAATAAATCCCTTTGCTTTCCTTGTGCACACAGCTTTTGCCCCACCTGTTAAATTGTCTTTATCTCGATCCATGAGACTTCTCATCTTCTACCTTCTGTCTTGTGGGAAAGGGGAGTGAGCAAATGGCTGCTGACTGAAATCAACCCATCACCATACAAGTTTTAGATAGAAAATACGAGTGGTTGTTGAAAATCAGCATCAACAACAGGTTAAACTGCAGGTACCTGCACCTGAATTTGTTATTTCAAAACCTGCTACTAAAACCCAGTTCTATATATTGGATCAAATAATGAGCTCTTTTCTTAATATGGTAAAAGACTTCACAAGTCTGTGTATGCAAGTCTTGTACAAAGAGAAAGGATGGGCTCAGGCCCAGGCTAATGAAGCAAGGTAGTAATGTTTCAGCAGACTAAAAAACCCAACAGCAGAGCATGTGTGTGTGCCCATCTTTGTAACTACTCTTATTTCCAGGAATGATGCTGCCTTAAATGACATAATACACCTTATTTCAGCTGCTTCACAGTCACCAAGGGAAAATTTCTCAAGGATTATTCTACTCTGGATTCCCATGTTACCAACTCATCTCACAGCAGGTGTTATCACAAAGCAACAGTGCTCTTGACATTTTGTAGCATCACACAGTTCTCTGATTTGTGACTTCTTACCAAACAGGAACTCCCACCTTTTACAAGGCTGTAAAAATAAATCTACTCATTTTTTTCGATGCAAAGGATTATAAGCCAGTCAAACTAGTAATTATAAACAACCAAGGAAGATTTCAAGCATTTTTATCAGCACAAAGGAGAAAGAATTAATACAAAACCTTCTCCAAATATATGCTTTCATTTAGTCTGAAAACAAACCAAAAATGAGCACCATCCTTCAAATCTATGCTTTGACCTGATGCCTTTAAGACAACTTACCTATTGGTCCTTTAGCTGCTATTGCAACTGCTTCCAAAAGAACCTGAATAATGCCAGCACGGACTCGTGGCGAGTCCCTTTTGCGGAAATCAAGGTGTCCAAGAATTTCTTGTATTACATGATGGGAATATTGTGCCTATTGAAAAACAACAAACAGAAAGAGAAGCTTCATCTGTGACTTTAGTAAGAACACACACCATTCAGCTACAGTCATAATCATGTTCCTATTCTGCGAAATTCTTACTCATGAATTTAGATAAATTTCTATCAATAAATTATTAAATACGAATTAAAAAAACCTACCATGACAGATGAAGCCACATCGGTCCATCCAGCCAGCACATAAAAGCTTACAGTATTAAAATATCTGGGAACATCTACAAGAACAGAAGCAGCGTGAAGTGCTACTTCATTCAGTGAACTATAGTTCAAAGACTTCAGCTGGTCTCACAAAAAAGCACCATTGATACAAGTGCTGAAAAAAATCAGCTTTCTTTCACAAACCTTGATTTTTATGAATTTACCTTTTGGGTGTCTGTTCTTGATGCAATCCAAGAATCAGACTTTAATCACGTTTACAACAAACAGAGGTTGTCCATTAGCAGAAATCAATTAGCATAACACAGCTCCATGTGAAGCTGGTTTCCTGGGCTGTAAAAGCAGTAGAGCTGTACTAGCATGGAGACGTGACCAATGTAAAAGAGATTTCTTTATCAAGCACAACATCAGATCAGTATGGACATCCTGCTCCTTCTGAAGCCTGCTGAAGGACCTTCGCACTACCCTCCACTGAGAATTCTTTAATATCTTTTTTTCTTTGACAAGTATACGTGAACCGAAAGTAAATCAGATAACTTCGGATAACCATGATTGCTACTTGGAAAATTTAAAGAGTAAGGTTAAGGAGTTATGGAAAGGTATCTTCTGGACTCTTTGACTTCAGCTACTGTCCATAATTATGGTGAGGTGAGCATTTAACCCGATCTTGTGTGCTTGAAACATGCAAGTAAAAAAACCCTGGAGAAAACCCTACCTGTATAGAATACATGATGATTTTGAAGCAGGAAACAGCAAATTCATTGGGATCCCATAGTCTATGATGGTCTAAATGCCTGTAAATAAAAAATTAAGGGTCTTGAAATAATGATATTCCACAGACATAACCTCATCTGGAGTAGTGTGTCCAGTTCTTGGCGCTCCAGTTCAAGAGGAACATGGAGCTACTGGAAAGAGCCCAGCGCAGGGCCACTAGGATGAGTAAGGGATTGGAGCAATGTATCATGTACATTTCTTGTACATGATAGCTTATTATAGCTAATCTATTTTCTTTTTCATAGGATCATAGAATCATTAAGGTTGGAAAAGACCTTGATCATCAAGTCCAACCATTAACCCAACACTACCATGACCACTAGATCATGTAATTAAGTGTCACATCTACATGTTTTTTGAACACTTCCAGGGATGGTGACTCCGTTGCTCTCTGGACAGCATGTTCCAGTGCTTGACCACTGTTCCAGCAAAGAACTTCTTCCTAATGTCCAATCTAAACCTCCCTTGGCACAACTTGAGGCCATTTCCTCTTGTCCTATTGTTAATTACTTGGGAAAAGAGACCAGCATCCACCTCTCTACAACCTCCTTTCAGGTACATTATGAGTTGCTAAGCCTTGATGAATTTAAAGAGGTAATTTTGTTTGCCTTTCTGCCACAAGGCAGGAATACATATACCTGTGTGTTTGGAATAATCTCCTTTCAGGTAGTTGTAGAGAGCAATAAGGTCTCCCCTCAGCCTTCTCTTCCCTAGACTAAACAGCCCCATTTCCCTCAGCCACTCCTCATAGGACATGTTTTCCAGACACCTCACCAGCTTTGTTGCCCTTCTCTGCACCCGCTCCAGCACCTCAATATCTTTCTTATACTGCAGCACCCAAAACTGGACACAGTGCTCAAGCTGTGGCCTCACCAGCGCTGAGTACAGGGGCACAATCACCTCCCTACTCCTGCTGGTCATACCATTCCTGATACAGACCAGGATGCTGTTGGCCTTCTTGGCCACACTGCTGGTTCATGTTCAGCCTGCTGTCCACCCGCACTCCCAGATCCTTTTCCACCAGGCAGCTCTCTAGCCACTCTCCCCAAGCCTGTAGCATACCATGGGCTTGCTGTGACTGAAGTGCAGGAACTGGCACCTTGGCCTTGTTGAACCTCATACAATTATCCTTGCCCATTGATCCAGCCTGTCCAGATGCCTTTGTGGAGCTTTCCTACCCTTGAGCAGATCAACACTCCCACTCAATTTGATGTCATCTGAAAACTTACTGAGGGTGCATTCTATCCCCTCATCCAGCTCATTGATAAAGATATTAAACAAGACAGGCCCCAGTCTTGTCTTTGTCTCATCAAGTACAAAACCATACTCTCCACTATCTTCTCCTGGAACCAATCCTTTAATCTTTCAGGGGAGCACATGTTCTCTGTTACACCTGACAGCTCCGCTTCACTTGCCTTGAAGATCCATTCAGGCAGATTATGGTCAACTACATCTTATATAAATTTGTTGGGTTTTTTAAAAAAAACCCCTTTTCTCTCAAAACAAGACATACACTTTTTCCAAAAAGACAAAGTATTAACTGCTTCAGGTAGCTGAACTGATGGGAAAGAGAGCAGGGGGAAGATGACAGCTTCGGTTAATGTTCTGTGTAATAGCTCAATGCGCAGCATACTTTGTACACTGGAATTCTCCTCCTAAGAAAAAGATCATTAAATTACTGCAGGTGATGTATTTTACTTGTCACATTGCAGGCAGTGTATTCGATGTAGTTTTGTTTTTGTAAAAGATGGTGAATGATATTTTCAGCATGGTGCATTTAACTCGGTTAAAATCAAGTCACACCATGTCTCTTTTTTTTTTTCCAATTACATTTAATAGAAAATATCTAAGTAAGACTGCAAAACATTTCATCCCTGGATTAACAAATGCTAAACTCTGCCTTCTATTAATATCTGTTGCATATATGGAGAAAACGTGCACAATTGGGCTTCTCAAAGGTGCAAATGATTGCTTTACAGAGTGAGAGCCACTAATTGTCCCAAATTCACCCACACTCTCACACACAAGTCATCCTTACAGTACAAAAGGATAAACTGGTGCCGATGGTTAGAAAGCAGAACTGAGGCATGTATGGGAATATATAAAATAATCTTCTCATGCATCGTGTTTGCTGAAAGAACATTAAAACACCAGTTTTTTATATTCAAAACCCTTGCATGGATGATGTGGTAACTCAGAAATATGGAAATACAGTGAGATGAATAGGTTGTAACTTGTGATACCTGGGAAGCTGTTTATATCCACTCAATTTCTGTATCCCCCTGGATCTGCCTAATCTATTCATCATTGCAAATTTATGCAAAGTAAATCTAAATTGCTTCTGACTGCTGACAAATTTTTTTCATATCATATGAAATGATTTTTTCATATCATATATAAAATTTTTTACTTTCATTAAGCTGTTTGCCAGATTGATCTGTCAGATTTCATTTAAAAATGAGAATTTGAGAGTTTCTAGCTACTACATGCAGCCACTTATAACTGTGGAGACTTTCTGTCAAAGGCAAGGAGAATTAAGGTCAACCCAAACCCTTACCGGAAACTGACTTCAGATTCCAACTATCTTCATTATATTCAAATCCCTCAATTGTTGCATATACTCTGCTTCATGATGCAAGGAAGTGACAGCGTGGTGACTGATATTCCAATGCCACATGAAACCAGCCTTCAAGTGAAGAACTGAACCTGCAACTTCAGTGTAAGTATTGTAATGAATGGCCCTATCTTTATTTCCAGAGCTTGCTTAAAAGCTGTGATACCATTGAAAACTGTTAGGAGAAACTGTTCTAAAGTATACATAAACTAAGTCAGGTTTTTCAATCAGATAAGTGCAATGGACTCCCTATCTCAAACTTTCATTCTTCCAGTTCTGCACATTCAGAGTAAAGCTGATTAGATAGAGAAGCTTAGAAATTGCATTTTCTGTGTCTCTTATTCTTTAAAAATACCGAACCTTTACAGAAGTTATTTATAAAAAGATACATTTGGCAATTCTTCCTCAAAATGGAACACAAAAATGATGAACACAAAGACTTTCTATTCATAGAAGAGAGAATATATTCTGAGTAACTGGCCATTATCTACTGACTTCAGCGCATAAATGCAGTATGTGGCATGTAGAGGTGCACCAGGACTCACGTGGTTCCATAGGATCATAGCGAGTAAGAAAAGAAATCAAGCTAGAAGCAACACTTGGAATACATAAAGCTTTGGACCTGTCCCAGGAAATGAAGGCATGACAACTCAAATCCCAGACCAACTAATGCCCATGTAGGAAATGAGAAATTATTTGTGGGAAGCTTCCATGACACTGAAGTGCCTCAAAACACTGAAGTCATTTCACATGCGGATAAAGTTTTGAGATGAGGCCATAAAATGAACTTAAAAGTGGTAAGAAAGCAGCTGCAACATAATTCCAGATAGTCCACCCAGACTGTTTAGTATCTAAATGATCACTCCAAAGGCATGTATTTTGGAGGAATGCAAATTTTAACTGTAAAAAGGACGACTTTTTAATAAAAACCTTTGCAACAGTTAAACTCCTATCAGATTGGTATAAAAGGTACACAGGGGAGTAAGGTAATAGCAGAGTTCTTTGCATTTATTGCTTTTAGGTGAAAAACAAGGGACTCAAAGTTTTCTGCCTTCAGTACCTACCCTATGTCCTTTTTGCATGTCTGTTCTTAACAGTAATAACTTGAAAAGGGCTTTCATCACCTTGAAAGTGTTTTATGGAATGGAATGTGTATGAATGGAATACTTAAGTCTTTGTGGGAAGAATTAGGCCATCTAAGAGAAGATATTCCTGTAACTGGTGGGTAGCTTGAAAATCTACAGCAAGGAGCAAGCAGCTCTCCTCATCACCAGGAAAAGCCACAGTTTGAAAGTACTATCACTGAGCTTAGAGCTTCCTGCAAAGGTTTCAACTGAGAACATGTCTACTTTGTAGGCTCTAGCAGAGGTGAAAGAAGCAGATTTCAGTTATCTCAATGCTTGTAGCTTTTTTCTCCATATTTTTTAAGGAAGCAACCAGGGCAATGCAGAAAACTGAAAAATGCTGGACTTCATAGTTAATACCTCAGCTCTACTTTGCATTGTGTGCATTTGTTTCATGTGCATAGCTTGTGCACATCTGCCATTCACTACTAAATAAGCTGTTGAAGATATTCCTCACAGAATATCAAAACAGATCTTGGAAGAAAATGGCAAGAAAGTAGAAATTTATGTATTATCCGGGCACAGTATTCCTTTGTGCTACTTGTATTTTACTTGATTTGTCACTTCACTGACTGCAACAGTCATCTATGGGACCTCAATAGCTTAATTAAACACCCAGACATTCAAACGAAAGGCCAGCTGAGGAAACAGCCCATCCAAATCATTATATAGTGCTTCTAAAATTAGTACAACAGGACACACGTTTCTCCATCACTATCTTCAAGTTAATGGACAGGAAACAAAGAGAGGAGATTAAAAGAGGGAAAATTTCTTAGAATAAGACATTCCATGAATTTTCAACTTACGCAAAAACTGGTCTGACAGCATTATTCATATTTCCATAGGTTGCTCGTCCTAGTAGTTCCCTGAAACAATTTTCGGCCAGCAGAGCAGGGTTTTCCTCTTTCTCTCCTCCTGTAGGAGAGGATGGAGGGCCTATTCTGCTGAAATAAGACAAAAACACACTGGTTTTACTACTGATTAATATTCATCTTTCATGACGCACCCCACCATTGGTTCTGCAACATTCCTGAGTTACACTCTTGATCTAGGCAAGAACTGCATCTCAAATACGCATCAAACCAGCATTCTGAATAAAACATTTTATTATCTTAGTGCAGGACCATAGATCATCATCTGATCACTACATTTGGAAACATTTGTATGGCAAAACCAATGGCTGCTAATACTGATTTCACTTGTTACCCACTGGTTTTTGCAAACTACTACCCATGGCTAACAAGGAATGAGGGCTATGAAACCATGCAAAAAGTTAGGGAGAGTCAGTTTGTTCGGACTAATGATCTCATTCACCTGCCCACTACTGAATCCACACCGTGTGGGTGAGTGTTAAATAAAACTCCAATACTTCGGCAGAAACAGATGGCTCGTGAGCTGAAAAAAAGCCTCACTGAACTAATTAGAACATTATCACCCACATAGTTACCTCTAACTAGATAGTGTACAAGTTAGTCACCTTCTAAGTGACTGTCTCCCAACATTACTATAGAGGGTGTCTGTGCCCAAGTGCTGGCAGGAGCTGCAGAGCAGGAGGAGGGAGCAGCAGCAGAGGGAGAGCAGGGCCAGAGGAGGGGGGCAGGAGGTGCTGCAGGCCTGGAGCAGGGATCCCCTGAGCCTTGGAGAGACCCCAGGGCTGGAGCAGTGACCCACCCTGCAGCCTGGGGAGGGCCCCAGGCAGCAGCAGGGGGAGATTTCCCCGCAGGAGCTGCGGCCGTGGAGAGCCCAGGCGGGAGCAGGTTGTGCCTGAAGGGCTGGAACCTGGGGAAGGGCCGGCGCTGGGGCAGGGAGGGGAGAAGAGTGAGGAGCGGCCGAGAGGGGCTGTGATGGACTGACCACAGCCCTAGCCCCATCTCCTGTGCCCCTTGGAGTGGGGAGAGGAGTCGGGAGTGAAGGGGTGATGGGAATGGGGAAAGTCAGGGTGTGGGGAAGGTGATTTAGTTTTTCTCTTTGTTTCTCACTACCCAAATCTAATTTGAGTGGCAGTTAATTAAATTAAAATTTTCCTGAAGTCAAGTCTGTTTTGCCTGTGACAGTAACTGGTGAGTAATATTCCTGTTTTTATCTCAACTCAGGAGCTTTTTCATCCTATTTCCTTCCCCAGTCTGTTGAGTGGAGGTACAGAACAAAAGAACAACTGGATGGGAGTCTGACTTTTAACCAGGGCTAACCCACGACAAGGACTGAAAAGATAAGCATAACATCTATTATGTCTGCATCAGTCCTTAGAAGTATATAATTTTAAACCTTATTAAAATATAACACTTCATCTATTTTTTTTGTCATGTAGCTTTCTTCACCTCTGATATCACTGGGCACTGCATCTACCACATGGTACGTTACTAAGAACTTGGAGGGGGAAAAAAAACCCAACCCAAACACACTTCACATTTGGAATTTTTAAGATGTATATATTGATGTTCATGTCCCCATACTATGTTTATAAAGGTGGCCCTTGTTGAAGGGGGATTGTTATTTCGCTAAAAGCATTACTCTAAAAATAAAACAAAGCAACTGATTTCTTCTGTCAGAAAATCTTAACAACTAAAAAAATACAGGCTGTCAAACTTTGTGTCACATAAATGCATCATGAGAAGTGTTAAACTGCATAAGTTTGTCCTTTAACAAGCAGATTACACTTATTTCAATAATAAAAATATACTACTGACAGTAAAGAGCAATAAAAAATGACGACGTGATGGAAGAAGAAAGCAACGGTGGGGGAAGAATTTAATACTACCACAGCTACTGTTTCTTCAGGTGCTGAAATACACCAACGCACGACTTAATAAAAAATAAAACCTCTTTTAAATTAAAAATGAATTAAAGTCAGCATTTAAATATCAACTTCATTTCACATGGAAATTTTAAGTTATGATTCAATAAATCTTGCAGTGCAAACCAAGGCTTTAATATTTTATACTAATGACCAAACTTTTGTAAAGTTCAAAGACTAATTTTTTTTTTTTTCTTTTCTCTTGGTGACTGAGAATTAGGCTGAGTATTTAAAACCAACATGGTACAAAGAAAGTAAGCGTGCTGAATTAACAGGGAGAAGCAAAAGTACAGAAATCACACACTGTCTTGGACAAACTAAAATCTACTGAGGTCTGAATTCTAGCACTAAGCTTCATAGGGAATAGCCTGTTCTCACCTTGGGATAACTAAAATTGGCACTAACTCCACTGCAAACAGTGAAAGGCAGAGCCCTTCCAGAACAGCTTTCACTTTCCCAGCTCTCACTTTTGATGCAGGCCTTGGTAATGTTTTTTTGGTTCATTTTTCAGGTTGTTTTGTGTTCCTTTTTTTTTTCCCTCTTTCTCCAAAGTCACCTCCTTTTCAGCACACAGAGACCTGAATTACTAGAGCAAATTAAAAGTATTTGAAATGGTATTTCTGCATTTAAGTGCTTCACACATTGTACCATTAAGCTGTTACTAATATTTCATTTAAATTGAGCAGTTGGCAGGTGGGAAGATGAGGAAGAAAGAAGAAAACAAAACAGTTCCAGCCAATGTGCAATATTACTTCCTCAGAAGTACTGCCCCTACAGGCAGCAAGGTTTTTTGTTTGGTTTTTTTTTTTACAAATGCATTATAGAAACTTAAATGAGAATTCATTCACCTACATTAATGTTATGCAACTCTGCACTAGATTTAGATTGCAGAACTCCGTACACCAAAAGCTTAATTATACTTTCAGTTCTGCAGTCCAGGCTCATGCATTAAATATGTTTTAAAGTGTTCACTAAGAGCATCACCTTTACTTAATGTTCATTCTTCAGCATCATAAAACCACAGCTTTATAGCACTATAAAAAGTCAAATATGGAAGTGCCGCAAGTCAAATGAAGACGTTAACATCATAGTTGTAGTTTCTTCTGATAGCAAGAGATCTTCTGATGTTTCAAGACTATTGCAATCATAGAATGATTTGGGTTAGAAGAGACCTCAAAGATCATCTAGTTTCAGCCTCCTTGCCATGGGCAGGGACACCTCCCACTAGATCAGGTTGCTCAAAGCCCCATCCAACCTGGTCTTGATCTAAAAGTTGCAATACAAAAATCCTGTTACATCTGGTAACATCAGTGTTTCAGAAGTTACCATAACATTGCTAGCTTGTCAGATTTTAATAACAAAAAAGCCCCTGGCACTCTGTTAGATAAGTAAGGAGAAATAGTTTTACAAATGCACAATAATTAGAATTTTAAAAGACACGACAACCAGGAGTGCCATTAAACTACAGCTTTACCCAACTGCTGTGCCCTCAATCTCCCTATTTTTTTCCTGTACACTCTGATCTAAACAGATGAGCATCCTTCTCAGAACAGAGAAGGTTCAAATGGCAGGGCTGCCATTCCCATTGCTGTTTTGTCACAGCCTCCCTAGAAGGCAGCAGCGTTACAAAAGTGGGTGGGTGGGGGTAAAAAGAAAGCAGCTGCAGAACATACACAGCGAGCTAGTCTGTCTGGAATAATTCTTGTTAAAAAGCAGTAAAAATAAGTTCTATTTTAAGTGTTTGTATATGCAACTGTACAGAAAGTGACTTCTTGGAATCACCTAGAGTCTTATTTTAGAATAGGTAAAAGGAAGAAATTGCAATCCAGTCTTTCTAGTCTAAAATGTTAGTCTTAGACTGCATCAGAATGTTCAAAATTATCTCCCGTTGTCTGTAGGAATCACATTCTTAGTTCAAACTTCAACAGCACCTACCGGTAAGAATTTCTCGCTAAGCATTCCTTAGCATTACCAGAAGAAAGACAAGGAATATAAAACTACTCTTAACTTTCTCATTTTAAAGCTTTGTACAGCCTCTCAAGTTCCTGAACTCAAATGAGCAACTCATTTTGTTTCACTGACTTGGTTTTTAAACAAAGATCAGAAAACCTCTGAAAAATCCAACTGCAACACTTAAAAGAAAAAGCTACCACTATTCCTCTGCATCCAGACCTTCTGTACTACCACAAGTCCAGAGAAGTGAAACACAAAATGCATTTTGTAATGAAATGGGCAAGAACTACTTCAGCTGTTCTACCAGCTTTCTGGTGGGTCATCTCCATCAGAAAAGGTGGCAACAAGGAACTGGAAGGAGGGATGTTTCTAAGTACAGCAGTTTCCATAGTAAACACCTAATCACAGGCTTGAACTGGCTCAGAGCAACTCAACATCTCACGCATGAAACTTCTTTGATACCACAAAACCAGGGCTGGCCAAAAAATACAATGGGACATCTGAAGTAAGACTTAGCCACCACTTCTGAGCAGAGTAGCTACAGCAACATTTTACTATGATTCACTCTGAGAAAGAAATACATTCTCATCTAACAGAATGTGTATGAACATTACAGATATATTAGAAGGAACTGAAGTCAACTCTACAACCATAAATAAGCCTTAAATAAGGCTGGCACGTCATTCTGCAGTTACCCTGAAGGGTATGTTACAGAGTAAGTGAATTTCCAATTTCATACAACCCTTTCCCATTTTAGAGATGTACATAAATTAACATACATGACTGATCCTTCTGAATTTTCTTCTGAAAACCTGAAGGAGGGAGGTAGAGTCTTTCAGGCAACATCTTACACTGTACTAAAGCACATTACACTTGCCATTTTTTCTGATAGTCACATAACTAGAATGTGCATTCAGATATGTGGACAAGCAATAACATCTACAAATACAATTATCTGTTAAAAATATTGAATTCTTAACTCCAAAAAATGTCTATCTTACATGTACTCAGAAGAATCTTGAATTAAGCTTATTAAAGTTCTACGAGTCAAAAATAAACAGATCTTTAAGATAAGCTTTACCTATGTGTACTTCAGCTTTAACCAAACATGGTTATTTATATGGACATGGGATATTTTCTGGAATTTCTGCTCTTTCTCAACTAACACTTTGATTCCATCTGTCAGAACAATATGCTTCTGGTGCCTATTCTTCAAGATGCCTCTGTTTCTGCTCTGAAGTCACATATAAAACAGGATGATAAATTCTGGTAACATCACTTAAAGCCAGTAGATAACAATTTATAAATATTGTTTTCAGCTTCTCTGTCATACGTGCATCATAGCAGGGCCCTACTTGCTACTTGGAAAACCATTAGTCTTTTTTTCAGTTGAATGTGCATTATAGAAAAAGCTTCAAGCAGCCAGTTCAGATATTTTATTAACAGTTGCTTTTTGACAGATTTGTTTTTCTACCACCACTATTGCATTGCTCAACAAATGACAGAAATTAGTCCTGCAGTACATATAAACTGATCCTATTTCAATTGTTTTTTCTATCAGTACTTTAATTTTCCTATAAGAAGGGAAGAGTATGCTTGAGGGCACTGTAAAGAGTAACAAAGGGCCCAACCTGCATCTAGAAGGCCTGTAAGAGCAAGCATAGGCTAACTAGGCTCTCCTTGCTTATACAACAGGTATCTCTTATTAAGATCACTCTTCAGACGTGAAATCCAAGCAGGTATCCCTGTACATGCTGTGTGACCCTCAGTTATTAAGAAGAAAAAGCATAGTCAGATAGACAACTACTGATTTGAGTCATCTAGTCTGAAAATTTGCTTTAGAGAAGAGACAGGTACTGGCAGCTAGAAATGAGAAGAAAAATAAGGCTGAGGAACAGAAAAAGAAAAGTCACCAAAACCAACAAACAAACCAAAGAGAAACCCGACAGCTTGAGCAAGCTGAGCACGAGCAAGGCTGAAAAGCGTAGTGCTATAGGAAGGCTGCTGAGCCTACTCACCACGCAAGTTTTGAAGCCACTAGGGTTGGACATGAAACAAACATTTCAGCTTATTTGTACAGCTGAAGTTGGGTTTATGGAAATTTCCCAGTGCTGGCAATAAATGCTTTTTACACCCACATAGTGTTTAGCCACAAATGTAGACATCAACGAAAAAAAGGGACTTTTCAATTGTAAGGCGACTGGCATATCCTCAACCTCAGTTATCACAGAGATCTTTTCTGAAGGCATGCCTGGCAGGTAATATACCCAGGAGTCACTGACAGCACAAAACCAGAAGGATGCCCACATATAAATAGGTTTTTAAATCCTCGCTTTAAGTACTGTTGCAGACAGGACAAACAGTTGTTACTAGTGGTTAAATGGGAATTAAACCCTCAATGTTTAATGAATATAGATAGCAAAATCATTTGAGTCACCTAAAACCCTGTGCTTAACTAATCTCTGTATCTGATGTTACAAAACGGAATTTACAATGTTTATGAAGTCTAAATGTGGTTATACAATTTCTAAAGCGATTTTTAGGTCAACTGAATCTAGAACAAGTGAAATGAAGGTGATTGAAAGGACTTTAAAGACAAGAAACATTAAAAGTAGTTAAGCAGAGCTATGCTATCATTTTCAAGGAGACTCAGGTAGTCAACACCAGTATTTATTTCTACTAGAAAGAAAAGAGATATCTATCATAAAAACTAAGTCTAAAGGTTGCTAAAAAAAAAAAAAAGCCAGTGACCAGGAATAAAAATACCTGTCAATATCTTCTTTTTTCTGCATATTAAACAGCAATGATGGTACTATCTTGTCCATGTGCTGAGGTTCCCATATAGTTGCTCGAAGTTCATCATTAACTGTTTTTCGAACCACTCCCTGAATGCCCCTGATTCCAGCAATGCGGATCCTAAGGAAGTAAAAAAGGAATTAGTGAAAAGAAGAAACACAGCACCTCCTGGTACAGCTGTTTATCTATGAGGCAGTAAAATTATGTAGTGTGCAATTCCAACAGGTTCTCAAAAGCAGTAATTCGGTCAATTCATTAAGGTTTCCCACATTGCCTTTATAGCTCATAAGGAAGCAGATGATCTGTATGGATAATGCTGACACTGATCAGTGAATACTGAAACTATATAGCACCTCCAGAAGAAAGTCACATGGGTAAAACCCAACTCTACACAATTTACCACCCAGCAGTTGAAATTGTGCAAAATCTCAACCTATTTCAGTGCTGAAGAAAAATATTGTGAAGTCATAGCAAAACTGAAGTGATAGCTACCAGAGTCATGTGATTGTGTTCTTAAATACTGTAATTAAGGATGTGAACTAATCATAACAAATCTTTAATGATCAACAACAATGAAACAAAGGAAAAATTAATATAAGTTCTAAAAAAGACTTAGTCTAGCTGTTAGCTATTCTGTTTTGTTAAGCACAGACAGTCTACGGGAGAAACTGTACAATGAAATATTCTTTTTTGACATGCTAATAGCAAATTAGCCACTATAATAATTGGTAGGAATAGATTTTTACTTACTGAAAGCAAGCACAAGGAAGGGTGATACAGTGATCAACTGAAATAAGGACAAGCTTCACTAAAATTGGAAATTGTCTGTATTAAAAATTCATCCCTCAGCTTTTAAATCTTTATTTTAGTACAGACAAGACATAACTAGCTTTTGCTCACTGAAATTCGCTGCATTAAAGCATTTGCTAGATGAACTAGAGCTAATCCAGCTCTATAATTAATATTATTATTTTGATTTCCATTTGCAAATACTTAAATCTGCACCCCTCTGTTTTTCAGCTATTTCTGAACAAAGCCACATGCACTCAATATGGATCCAATAACATTCTAGGCCTTTTGAGACAATTTTAACAGGGTTACATACAAAACAGGGAAGAAGAGGGATGCCCAAACAGCTAGAAAAGCACCTCCTATCCAAAATTATTAGTTCTTGAGGTAATCAAGTTTGCTGATACTGTGGCTCTATATACATTAAATACTAGCACTAACCTCCCCTGCTGAAAGGGGAACCTCACTTACCTGCTGTGATGCAGTTTCAGACTCAAAGCCTATATCACCTGACTATGTGTTTAGATGATATTCAAGCCAGTCAGTTCAGTGGAACCTCAAGCTATGCAGGTGAAGAGAGACTGCAGATATCAGGCTGAACTACTCGCTAGTCCCCATCGATGTTATCAGCCACTTGTGATAGCTGCATTTGGAATTATAATCTCCAGTCAGAGCTCGTCCCTTTTGCCAGATTACCTCAGTGCCTCCAGGAAATCTGGTCCGTCAGCTCCAAGAATGATTGCTGTTCATAAAGATCTCTTTCAAAAGAGACACATTCAGACTGTCTAGGTTGATGTGGAAAAAGTCATATCGCTATACATTTTGTTAATCTGAGTAGAAAATGGATTCACATGGGGAGGGAGGCTACACTTCTGCGTACTGGAGGCCCACGAGCACTAATTTCATGCTCTTACTGTTTTCAGGAGGTTGAAAGAGCAAAACATTACCACAGTTCTCTTACTCCTACAGCAATCACAGCTTCCAGGCATTTTCCTCTGGGGTATCCTTAGAAGCAGCAGATCATAGTTGAGAGATCAGTCAGGGGCCTCTTAATTCATTCCATGTTCTAGTTCATTACTTATCTTACCTCTCATTTGGAAGAGGCAATGAAGGTGAAGGCAGTACTGAAAACCCTAAGCTGAGCTTCACACCCTTAACCTCTTATGAAATGTTTTACAGTAAGTAAATAGTTT
>VYZX01002914.1:125721-139706 GCA_013401335.1 Brachypteracias leptosomus | reverse complement strand
AATCAGAGTCATAATGATGTCATAATACTTGGCAACCAACTAAATATAGTTCAATTTTCTTTCCTACCACATTGTCAATTAAAAATCCCAGCTTTCTAGTCTGCAGATCTTCTGTCTGTCCAAACCTCAGTATGGAAAGCCAGCAACTTATCCATGCTCCTGCACAGTCAGACAACACACTAATAAGTAAATGACAAAGAGTAAAGAAGAACAGTGAACAAAATTAATTACCCTCAAGAATGGACATTTACCCATTCTATAAAGTAATAAAAATAGCTTTTGACATCAGGAAGGCCAAAAATGAAGGCCTGTAATGGATATTGCCTTTGTCTTCCAAGGCCTGTCACTTGTGAAGACTCGGTATTTTCCCACTCCATTTCCACATTCTTTAAAATCATCTCTTTTGACTTTACATTCTTTAAAGCCTCTAGTTTAAATAGGACTGAGAATATGACAGAGCTTTAAAGTTCTAATTTAAATAAATTTAGACAAAAGGGCTGAAAAGAAAGATATCTCCACTTCCCAATACCCTGAATGACATTCCAGGGTGCACTGGGTTTACATGGCAAGGTTTTGGTAGCAAGGAGGCTTCAGGGCTGGCTTCAGTGAGAAGACACAAGGAGCTGTTCCCATGTCAGGCAGAGCTAGACCCAGCTGGCTCCAAGACAAATCCACCACTTCCCAAAGCTGAGCCCTTCACTGATGCTGGTGGCGTCCATGGAGGACCATGGGGGAGCAGATATCCACACTGCAGACCATGGAGGACCCCATGCTGGAGCCCAGGGATGTGTCCTGAAAAAAGCTATAGCCCACAGAAAGGCCATTCTAGACCGGGTTCCTGGAAGGAGCTGTGGGACCGTGGAGAGGAGCTCACATAGGACCAGCTGTTCTGGTAGGAGCTTTGATCTGGTGGGGAATCCACACCGGAGCAGTCCATTCCTGAAGAACTGCACTCTGTGGAAAATACCTATGCTGGAGCAGTTCTTGAAAGACTGCCTTTTGTGGGAGGGACCCAACAGTGGAGCAGGGGAAGTGTGAGGAGGAAGAGACAAGATGTCATGAACTGACCACAACTCCCATTCCACCCATCCCTTCCATCCTCATGTGCTGCTTGAGGGGGAGAAGGTAAAGGAGTCAGGATTGAAGTTGAGCCTGGGAAGAAGCAGGGCCGAAGAGAAAGTGCTTTTAGCTTTGTTTTCATTTCTCACTATCCTGTTCTATTATTAACTGGTCATAAATTAATCTTCCCCCTGTTGAGGTTTTTTTTGCCCATGGTGAGTGATCTCTCTGTCCTTATCTCAACCCAGGAGCTTTTCATCTTATTTTCTCCCGTTGGGCTGAGGAGGAGGAGAGAGCAGCTGAGTGGGCAGCTGGCAGCCACACAAGGTTAACTCACTACAATGAGACTGGGTCTGTCTTGCCTCCTACCTAACTTGATCAGAACAAACATGATGAAATGCAGCTACATGCTAGCATCTATTTTTAATGCTGTGATTTATTCCTTACCCGTAGCGATGTCTGACAACATCTCTGCTCAGTCTCTCTGCCAGGTAAGCACCGATTCGATCCAGCTTTTCTGGTGCAGAAACCGCATAGAAAGTCAGCTTCTCCATATCAGCTTTAACAAGACCATCCTAGAAAAGGACACAGAATTTAAAATAAAAAAAGTTCACAGAACGTACAAAGCTTTTGAAGTGTTTTTCCAATTCTACTCAACATTTAAAGACATGAGCCATACAGAGGGGAATAAGCTACTGAAAAAAAAGTAACTTTTGAGCAGAATTGTCAATAGCTTAGCTGCAAAAATCAGCAACAGAAGTAATTCAGTAAAATATTTTTTAAAGAAATGAAGCAACTATATTCCTTTGTCTTTTTTTCCAAGGGGGAGTAGGTATTCCAAAAGAAGGTATTTGGTGAGATGTGACCAGTCCTAAGACATAGTTGTTTTTTTCTTTTCCCATTCCCCCCTCAGAAGTATATTTGATGCATAATTGTGACACTACATATGAACAAGACTGTGGTTTAAATATTTTAGATTGTAGTTCAAATATTTCTTCAGTAGCACATCTTGGACAAGGCTGACACACAGGGTACCTGAAGGCTAATTATTAGAACAAGACCAAAGATGAACATACTAGTTCCAATGTGAACTGTGATATAGCAGATGAGGTTATAACAATCAGGTAGGAAGGATAATGCTTTTTGTCCTTTTCTGATGTTTGGGGTTTTTCATTATTTTGCCAGAAATTCACAAAAACATTCTCTTTTTCAAATAAATGACTTTGAAGTTTTTAATCACATTCAATATTAATTAATGTATTTTTTAAAAGGCCTGTAACTCCATGAAGCATCAGGGCCTGGCTTGTGTGCTGCACTGAGCCAATGAACAAAAGCAGAGACCAAGGGGGGCCGGTTTAGCTACTGAGTGAGATTAAAGCTGTAGGAGTACAACTGTAGCAATTCTGACTGTTTCTAAACCTGTATGGAACAAATAGATTAAAACAAATAAATCTATAAAACGAAATTGTTCCATGCTTTCAACATACTGTATATAAAGAAAACATTTTCTTTCAAGCCAGTAACATACACTTACATAGTAACTAGTGCTTATGTAACAATACATTTTAAAGAAAAGCCCCTGTACTGTGTAAGACAAGCCAAACAAAAATGCTAAATGTTCTGCTTAGTTCTATTATAATATGAGATAACAAAATCTGGTAACACATTTTAAAAAATACAGCAGCAGAAACATAAGCTCAGTCTGAATTCCCATGTGGTTACGTATAGATACAGGCGTTACTGAATAGTACCACAGAAGTTATTTTATTAGCTAGGCTTTAATATATCTCTGAGATTGTTCCAATGAAATGAAAAAACTGTACATGAATAACTGGAGAAATTAAAAAATGACAATAAAACCCACTTTTGGATCATAACAGTCTATCAAAACTATAAAAGCTTACACAATCTATATGTCAAGAGCTAGAAAATTAAAATCTTGCAGAAAACCAGAAAATGTTCACACCTGCAACCATGACAAGCATTTGTGGTTTGAAGTAGTTACAAAGTTAAGTGCTATCTCTGCTGCAGAATGCTTTGTTAATTACACCTCTGTTTCTCTGAACGACACAAACTACTTTTACTCTTCAATATGCACAGCCCTGCTTTGTAAAGGGAATTAGACCAAATGATTTGGAGAGGTCCCTTTCTGGCTAAATTATTCTGCTAACCTCCATTAAAGCCATGAAGTGCTAAATCAGAATTTACTGTAAAATGTGAAAACAGAAAATACAAGTAATTTTAAAAAAATTGCTAAACCATTAGTTACTAATTTTCAAGTGCCAAGATCTCTTAAAATTTTGAAGCCATCACTCACTTTTGGATCTTCAGGAAAGATGTTGTCTACCAGGCGCTTGTAGCGCGGGCGCAGCGCGGCGCAGCAGCAGCAGACTCCTGCGGAGAGAGGAACCCCACAGGGGGTTAGAATCAGCTTTAGGAACTCTGCTATTCTCATTTGAAGTGACTGGCTGGCAAGCAAGGAGGAGAAAGATACAGTGAATTCAGCCGCCTGTTACTATCAGCAATAAAGCAAAATCAAGGTAATTGAAAACGACTGCACGGTCAAATAAGCAAAACCATTATTATAATGTAATATATGAGCAAGCAGCTTGGGTACTAGAAAAGCACCTGTCATCCAGCCATAATTAAAAACATGCAGAAAAATCAAGACATTTCAAAATTTAGTGATATTAAACCCAAGACTACTTCATAAAGCAATATAAAGCTAAATATACAAAAAAAGCTCTCCATTAGCCCACTGTTTTATTGGGCATCAGACAAGAGGCAGTCACTTGAGGAAAAGTATTTTTCTGATCTCATTTCTACTCTACTATCAGTACTGTACTCATATAATCTGAACAATACTTGTAACTTGCAATTTTATTAATTTAAGGAGAGTGATACTGCCTGCTCTAACAAGGTACAAACTGTAAAACATGGTTTGTTTTTTCTAGTATTCAGGACTATTAGAACTTTGAAATAATCCCAGTTTACTGGAAGTAAAAATGTAGCACACACACACACACAAATTTCCAGGTATCTGGCCAATTATTTTATTAGTGTAGATTGAAATTAAAAGGAATTTAAATGTTTTGACATATCAGGTTTTAAATGTTTCAGTGGACATATTATCAAACTAACTCACCGGTCAGGCCTCAGATTAACATTAAATCAGCTCTGATGCATAAGAACCACTAAATTAGAGATAATATACTGAATAATAATAGAGCAGGTGCGCATGGAGAGCAGTGGCTGTCTAGTCTTTCAAATCTCAGTACCCAGGTATTCAGAGTAGCTAAATATCTTACAAATACCTTAAAGGTATTCATTTATGTTTTCCAAAAATCATAAATCCAAAAAAAATCAAAAACATTTCACTAGAAAAAGCTGCAAGAGCTTTTACTGCAAATCAAAATAGGGACAAGAATAAAGGACATCTTGGCAGTAACTTTGATGATTATAATTTATCTGCAAATTTCTCAGGATGTGAAGAACTACTAGACAAATACATCAGGATTTGTGTTGCTTTACTTGAAATACCCAAGTAACCTTAGTTGTTTGTACTCATATTTATCCAAACACTTGGGAGATTATGACAAAGGTGTCCTCTGCTGTACTTGTTTTTATTACAGGACTACATGAGTGGATATTTTCCCTCTATTCCATCCATTTTCTGATGTTTCCTACTTGTCTTTTGGACAAAAACCTGAATTTTGCTCAGAGTCTGACAACTTATTCTTGTAATTTATCTAATCAGAAACAATTATTAAAGAGAGATCTACAATTTTACAAACACACAAAGTCTTCCTCTGGTCTTTTAACTCAGTTCATCAATTATAGAGTCATAATAACACCAGTATGATGAACACAGACTTACAACTTCAATATGTAACTATGAAAAACTGCAAGGAATATATTGGAATACTGAGAATTTGCAACATAGTACTTTGTTAACTGTTAAGCTCTTCATATGACTCCTTCTGTTGACATCTCCTACTCACAGAAGTGTAGCCAATGTAAAAATCTACATTTACATAAAAGCTGTGAGTCCTAAGCAGCTAAAAACAAAGCTAGTTCATACACCACTGAAAAATGTGGGTATTAGAAGAGGTTAAAAACCTACTTGATTTAAACCAAAAACAATTCAGATAGCTGAATGAATATATTCTATTGAGAGCAATATTGCATAACACTTCAGAAGTAAAATCATAATAAGAAAGCAGTACCTCCTAATGAGGTATCACTAGGATTCAGAAATTCAAGTAACACCACCAAAACAAAACATAATACTGTTAAATGTTTCTTGAGTTAGGCATGCAGCTCTGCCCTGGCTCAATGCTCTTTGTACTGGTGTTTTCTTACTTCCTTTTCTACCTTAAGGACCACTAACATTGGTCCAGAGTAAACAGTGTTCTTGGTCACTGCTATGTACAACAAAATATTCTTAGAATAACTATAGTATTTTGCTACAGCTATCTAAAACATAGTAAGAACAGAAAATATCGTAAAAATATTGTATGCAAGACAGAGGCAATTAAAAATTCTTCTAGAGCAAGTTTTTCTCTCTAAGTGACAGGAGAGAAAATCCTTGCAAAGAACTGAAGTTTTCAAACAATGCATTAGAACTGTACTAAGTACATAAATCAAACACACAGCCTGGATACAGCCCCTCCTTTGAGAAGGGTGAAGTATCAGGTAACAGCACCAATTCATTCTAGGCCTTACCAGATGGTTTCAGCTAACAGAAACTGAATAGCTTTCAAATAGCTCTTCAAATTCATGGCACAGTGAATTTGGACATTAGAAAAAGGCCTAACAATAAGTATATTACATAATATTTAAAAATTTTCTCTTCTCGCTATGCTGGATTGTCAGTCAATGATTTACATTGCTGTATTTTTAATTATAACAGAGTTTACCTGAACCCCCCACCCTTTTCAAACAATTCACTACCATCAAAACTAAAATTACTATGAGTTTTAATATCATTAAAAGAATTTTCTAAATTAAACATTCAACTATTAGAAAGCTACTTAAACTATCAAAGCCTTTGGCCTTCAAAGATATTTTGAGTAAATTTAAGTAGAACACAATCAGAAAAACTCAGAAGTTAAAAAGAACACAGAATAATAGAAAACCAAAACAATTAACAGTCATGAGACATACTTTGTGGGAAAATGATTTATCATTGCTCAGTGTTTTGACAAAATCAGGAAAGATTAATAAAAACATAGGAATAGTTTTTAATAAAAGTATCGATATAAAAAAACCCACCAAAAAAAAAAAATCAGGCCTTCACAATATACATTAAAACCAGATTGAATTTTAAAAAAACAAACCAAAAAAATAAACCACACCAAAATCTAGGAACATTTCACTACTTAGACCAGAAAAGTCAGAGAGAAGCTGGGCAAACGAAAATGAATTCCCTATTTCCTGGAAACAATTTAACCCAGATGGAAGTTTATCTAAACAAACAGATTCATTTCACACAAATAAGCTGCTCAGTAGGTTTACCAAACAGTCACTAAGCCAGGTAAAAAGAAACAGTTCAATTTTAAGCAGGTTTATCACCAAAAATTCCTATGACGATTCCCTTTCGGTGTCAGGCAAAAACTGCATTTTAATAGTCTCCCCCTTGAAGACATTTATGTCATTTTATACAAGTAGATATGAAGGTTAAAGCGGTATCTATAGAGAAGTTCACAATGTTACCTGACAGTCAACGTAAAAGGTTTAAAAAATACTTATTATTTACTTCTGCAATAGTGGGATTTTCCTATTTCCAACATGCATGTCCTCTGCTGCTAAAAGAACCCTGTAATCTGCATTTTACACATTCAGCCTGTACAGATTTCCCCTCTGTACAGGTACTTCTTTTTACGCGTTTATTCTACACAAGAGCAGTAAGAAGCCGCAGCCACCCACGTTAGCAGAAAACAGACATTTCACCTACCCAAACACATACACGGTCTTGGTTCAAAAGCAGAATTATAATGATAGACGTTTTCTCGCTCAACAGTTGGAACCTGCACATACTGCCTCATCCTGGCTGTGACTGCGCCTCTTGAGTACTCTCTGGTTCTCAGAAGTCTGCTCTCTCAGTCTAGCACAGCAGCAGTTCCTCCTCCGGAGGGCTCTGCAATACTGTAAGCTTATCTGATGGGCCCTAGGACATCTACACAAAGCCACCAAACACGTGAAAAACTTCAGTATCAAATTCGATTAACAAGACCAGGCACAAGAAAAAGAATAAAAGTAAGGATAGATGGTCAACGTGATTCACAGCTCATCAAATTAACCTGGACAGAGTCAGTTTCATTTCTTCAACCTCCACAGAACATGCAGATCATTATTTCTGTGACTAGAAGTTAAAAATCAGTAGAGTTTCAGAAAAATCTATGTTCAGTCAGCAGCCATATATCACTGTGGAGTGATCAATATTTTAGCAAAACAGACTTGCTTGATCTTGATGAAGAATGATTAGGAAAAAAAAAAAAAAGAGCAGTATTTATGGCAGACTGCTGACCAAAAAAAGCTTTTTAAACAGAAGGGTTTATCTTTAAGATTAGAGAAGCACTTAAAAAATTAATAGGTTAATGAAATTAACATTATGTCTAGTAATACCTAGAACTTAAGCAAGGATTACAGAATTTAAATCCTTAACATCCTGACAAAGATTATGATACATCAGGTAGAAAACCCATTTTGAGTCAAGCATTTCCAAAGTTACTTTCTGACTTCCCATTACTTCTCAGAATTTCATCGTTTTACTTTGCACATTACAACCATTTGGGTAACACAAATATGATTTTCACATGGGTATTTTAAGAAACTCTGTAAATTATACACTATAGATGTAATAAAATCACAACTAATAAATTCCCTCAAATAATTCCATACAAATTCTAGACTTGAGACTAATGCTAATAAACTAGTGTTTACTGAAAATAAATTCAGAGAAAACACTGAGCTGCACAGAAACTGTCACCATGTCATTTACTAAAGAAACCCTATGGTGTGAATCAGAAAAATACACATTACAACAAAGTTATATTTCAAATGAGTTTGTTATTCACTGCCACATCTTACTCATACAAAATGACAGACGAACAAAACCTTCATGCTGGCTTTAAACATAAACCACCAAGTTCTGCCCATCAAGTTTAAAGCTGCCAAATTATTTTCCTCTTTATCAAAACCTCACAGAACAGAAAACGAATGCATTGCGCCATTTATATAATGCTGGAATTTCTTCCAAATTTTTCTAATGCTGTTGGCAGTTGTTTGCAGAACATTAACAACCTGAACCAAGATTTCATGTTAACTCACTAAATATTTATGTTATGTCCCAGGCTTGGATCTGGTTGTCCATATCTTTCTCGTCTATCTTTCAAGAGTTAAAAAATCCCAACAAACAATAAATATCTTATGTTAGTTATGCTATTTTTTTGATAGAATAAGTTTGAATCTACAGACAAATGCATGTTTTGCTAATACCAAGAAACTGAGCAATATTAAAATTACATTCAGTTGCTCAATGTACTTAACTGCATAAAAATAAGAGTACTTCACTTGTATATGTTAAGCTCTGATTTTACTTATCTTCTATATTTGAGAAGCATAAACAACAAAAAAAATTTGTTTCACATATCCAGAGGAAAGGGCATAAAATAACACTTCAACCACTACATTAACCATACCTGGTTAGTTTCGACCTGTTAATATCAGTTGATGCATGTAACCCAGAGCTAAAGCTACTTTCAAGGGCATTCCCCTTCCAGTATTAAGAAGAGATGAAATATTTTAGAACACGGAAATTATTCTGGCCATATAAGGGAGTTAATTAAAAATATTCTTCAACCTGCTATAAAAAGAACAACTGCTGAAAGGACACACTCATCAGCCATTGCAACGTCCCCGGAACACACTCCCAGAGAGAACAGAGGACTCAGCATTTAGACAGAATCAAGTCCCATCCCCCAGAAAAGCCTCTTCACCTCCCACCCTTGTGCTATTTCATTTCTCAACAGCTGGTTTCCAGCCTCTCTCCACCAAAATGCAGCAAAGAAAATGTCCAACATCCAGATGAAATTTGTGTTTGGAGAACACAATATTCATTTTTATGACAACTTCTGACCGCCATGAGGGCAAAATCTCAGTAACAGCCAACGAGGAGAATCCCATCCACTACCAAGGTCTGGCAACTTTACATCTATTTCTAAAATTATGATGGTGCAGATTGGAACAAATAAAAACCTCCAACTTTCTCACGAGAACTTATTTTTACAGTAGCGTTTAAAAACCTAATTGTAAAGCTAACTCTGGTGCTATATGACTTCAAGGTGTGTTCTTCTACACTTGAATCAACGTTGGAGCATGATACAGTCAAAAGTGCGCAAAAATAATTTGAATATAAGCTTTTTGTAAAAATAAGAATTGAAAATACATGTCAAGCTACCAATAAGAAGTAGGAAAAAAACCCCCCAATACCAACTTAGTCAAATAAGGCTTACCACTCAGCTTCTTCAATGAAGTATTCTTTTCAGAACCATTAGCAATTAAAACAAATCCCCATGGAAGATAATATCTTTGGGACAGTGTCTTTTAAAGATTTTAATCCATTAAAAGGAAGTTTTCCGTTACATCGAGTTCTCCGGTTGCTTCCTTTCAAACGTTCCACTGCCTACACTGTTTCCACACTGTCTCTTCTTTCTCCCACCTTTGTTGTTTCCACAAAGTAACTTTGTTTTAGTTGTTCATTTCTGTTCTCTCCAGCACTGCCTCCTCCTTCCCTGCTCTCTCCAGCACTCTCTATTTTTAATACAGCATTAAAAATATCTAAAATTAATACAGTTCCAGTGAAAGAAGCTCTAGTGCTTATTATAAATTTTGCTTCTCAGTTCTGTCCTTCTCTTCCTATTAAACCTGTCATAACGAGGTCATTTACTTCTCAACACTACAGCAATTTTTAATTTTTTTTTTTTTTTCAAATTAAGTAAATTTTGTCACTCTGACTTTACCTGGAAAGACACACCCACATGAATCTCCTTGACCTCTCTCTCCATCACTGCTGGCTCAGATAACCTGTTCATGGTAAAAAAATGTGCTAACATCCAGCTTTCATTCCAGCTTTCAATACTGGGTTCACAGTCAGGAAATGAGTTCTAGGTGATAAAATCCTTTTTCTCTTCTGGATTTATTTCATGATACTCCTATTTCTAAACAAATACTGATTTCATAGCAAGACATTTCTTAAATCTGTGAAAATAGGGACAGAAGCAAACTATTGGACTAAAGGAGAAGAGGAAGGAAAAGGAGGCTCATAGGGCTTTGTGTCATCTCTGAAGCTCACAAACCAGTGTTATTCCTCCATCCAGACAAGTAGGGAGCAGACTCATAACAATCAATGACAAAGTATCTGCTGTACTTAAAGGCCTCATCCAGTAACACATGGAGCCTTCAACTACTATTCAACTCATAATAAAAAGTAAAGAATGATTGACATTATCACAGCAACCTCCTTCTACTCCCACTACTTAACATGAACACTTCGATCTGTCTCTCCCTGTTCAAACTCTTGGCTCCTCCCAAGATCAGTGGCTACACCTGAATGGAATCTCCCCAGCATAGTGATGATCCTGGCATAGGAGCTCCCAGTACAAGACCAACTGTCCTGTTCCATGCCTGGCTTCACCTTGACCCTAATCTATTCTCTAAGCCAGAGACCCAATTTTCAGAATGTTGCACCCTAAATGCTTCACAGCCACAGGGGACAGCTGCAGGTGACAGGTAAGTGTGTCTGAAACCTTTGTAGCCAACAGACTTGCTCTACATTCCTCCACGTGTTCCACTGAGGAGAGGGACACCTGCACCTCTCCTACCACCTTGTTCCCACTTTGTTGCAGGTAGGGAGCAACATCAAACACAGAAGATGTTGCAGCTCCTTAGGATTGAAATGGACACTGTGCTTGAAGGAGACAAAAGACACCATGGAAGGCATGGTTGAAAGGTCACAGGACAAGCAGTAACACTTAGCCCATCTCCAGAGTAGTCAGAGGACAGTAACATACAGGTCTTGAGGACTGCCAGGGGCAAAACTGTTCTAAAAGGGTCACTGTGTCCCTCTGGAGCCTTTAAACATACTTGTGATCAGCAGGTTGGCCAACTACAGGTAAAAATATATAACTTAGCTAAATACCTCGGTAAGCTTTAGTGACCATTAATTAAGCCCAGGCTACAGAATTTCTCCCAGATACTCATGCTGGTCATGCCTTTTCTTCCCAGTCCCAGCTCCAGGCAGCAAGGACAGACAGGTGACAAGGATTTGCTCCGTGCCACTCCTCCCACACCCAGCTCTAGTTTTAAGAGTTCTAAGCAAGATCTGCCACACTCCCAGTGCCACTGCATTTCCTCACAGATAACTGGACACAGCTCTCTTCCCCAGCAAGGAAGAACAGTTATTTTGTTGTTTTTACACTTGCTGTATAAGTGTGTACTTTTAGGATGAGAGGGGAGGGGAAGAAGAGAGCACCAACAGGAAACTGGGACAAGAGCCTGGGTCTGGATACAACCCTAGGCTGAGGGTTAGGATGTATGCTGATAGACTATTAAGTGGAACCTAAAGCGAAGCCAACCATCTTGCAGTGACAATGCAAATTACACAAGCTCCCACTGTAAATGTGGCAATGTTACAATTAATACTACATTTAAAGACTCAACCTTATGACAGTAGCACATATGGATTACTTAAGCATCTCTTACAACACAAATGGCAATCCAAACACTGTGAACAGTTCCGCCTTCCAGAAGATGAATTGATTCCAAAGTCAGAGTCACAAAAGAAACTAGAATGACTCCTGACACATGAGAAAGTTGCCAAAATGTCTAAAGATCTACCTTGCTGGTGAACTGAAATCTGTATTACATAATAGCTTCTCTGTTTTTGAAGCTGTGGCCTCCCTACACCAAGCAACAGATAGAACAGCATCAAACACTCCCTACTTTTGGAAGGTCATGAAGATTTTGTCAATACTACATATTTGCACTATTTAAGAGAGCTTGAAGGAGAGTACTGGTAAACTTTGACCATCACCCACCCTAGAGAAGACAAACTCACTTCAAAATAATGAGTAACTGATCAGCAAGTATAAAGGATTGCAAGTCTTCTCATGGTGAAAACACCTGAAACTGTGCATTGAAAAATCTGAATGCAGACAGGCATGAAGAAAGTTCCTGACTACTACTTCTCTCTCCATTTTCTTAAGATAATGAAGCTTCTTTCTTGATCCAATCCACAGGGAAAGAACATGGCTGCAGTAGGAAGAACTCCCACAATCTTATGCTGCTACCCACCTTTTTCCTCAGAGGAAGGCACGCTCAGAACAGTTGTGTCACTTCTTTATCACATTGTATCTTATGGCCATAGCATCTAGGCTGGGAGGATTAAATTCTCCTCTCCTGCTCAAAGGTGCCTTGCAGCACATTGCCCAAACGTGCTGAAATGATTCAGGGAGCAGGTACCACATAGTCACTTGAATTGTATGAAGAAAAATAAGGCATGAGAAGCTTTGAGTGAAAACAGCATGTGAGTCATAATTAAAAGTCCTGATGGTGAGGAAGCAAAGGTTCATAGGCCTTCTTTCTGGAAGCCTCAAAGCTAATGCACTGGGAAGGTTTAGCTCAGGGAACTCAATTTTAACTAGTTCAGAGTAAACCACTGCACTGCACACAGGCCATGTAAGTCTGTTGTTCTATATATCCTTTTTCCTATTAAAACACCCCAAATGCCAACATAAGCACAGCCAGAGCTCCAAAAACAAGTGTTACCCTCATCTGAGCACACTCAGATACAAACTATAGTACATACACACAAATATTCAAAAATATTTCCTAATTAAAAACTAGAATTCTGTATACAAATCGTTCAATACCACATTACATAAACTTGATTCCCCGCCCAGACACACACTATACACAGAAAACAAAATGAGAACGAATGAAAAAATTTCTGTGAATCTAGAACCATGCAGCAATTCTGCTGAGGCACACACACAGGGCTCAAAACATGACAAAACATCTGTCCTGGTTCAGTAACAGAATGTTTACATTGTGTTGATAGTATTGACAAATAAAATGCTAAACAAAAATGTTGTAATGTTACTATGAAGAACAGAGTTACAGAAGACATAAGAACTCAAATTCTTTTTCAAGTCTCACCAATCTTCAGTTAAGGGCCCTGTTTGTGTCTATACCCATTTGATTTTCCCAGAAAGTACTTACAAAATGGGATAGTGCAGCTCGAAAATGTGAACATATATATAGAAGAACATTAAAATAATCTGGCATCAAAAATACGAAAAAAATCTCATTACATGTTATCAAGAACAGGTCCTCACAACTGCCCACACACTATTTTACAGGCTTTTTTCCTGCAGGCAGCTTTCCCCAGTTCATCCTGCCCTCACAGAACAGCAGCTTTGTGCTACAATGAACAAACAAGTTTATGCAACAACTTCTCAATATTCACAGTTTTAAACACAGACATGAAAAACAGAAGTTACACAAAAAAAATCTCCATCTAGGTTAACCTGAATTATAAAATATCCTCGTGGTTGTTAGCTTTCCCATTAGTTCTAATGAGTACCCTAGCTTGTGTTCAGGTTTCCCAGAAGAATTGAAAAGTAGCTGTTACAAGGTTCTGAATTGTCTTCTCCAAAGCAGTGAGACTTATGGGTAGAACATATGCCTACCTCAAACCATGTATCCCAGCTCATTAAAAAGTAGTCTCCCTCCTGCAGTTTCTCCTGTAATTTCTATCAGCCATGGAGTACACAAGGAACATACAGGCAGCTGACTGCTCTTCACTACATCTTCAGCACCTCAAGGCTACGTCCCTCTGCTGCCACCACTCTGCATCCCACCAA
>VYZX01002914.1:93281-125644 GCA_013401335.1 Brachypteracias leptosomus | reverse complement strand
GCTTTATATTTATACACAAAGAAGTAGTTATATCATAGAATTATTAAGGTTGGAAAAGATCTCTAAGATCATCAAGTCCAACCATCAACCCAACACTACCATGACCACTAAATCACGTCCTAAAGAGCTACATGATTACACCACTTCCCTGGGCAGCCTGTTCCAATGCTTAATCACTCTTTCAGTAAAGGAATTTTTCATGATATCCAATTTAAACCTCCCCTGGTGCAACTTGAGGCCATCTCCTCTTGTCCCATCCCTGGTTACTTGGGAGAAGAGACCAACACCCACCTTTCAGCAACCTCCTTTCAGTAGTTGTAGAGGGCAATGAGGTCTCCCCTCAAGCCTTCTCTTCTCCAGACTAAACAGTTCCAGTTCCCTCAGCTGCTCCTCATAAGACGCTCTCCAGACCCCTCACCAACCTTGTTGCCCTTCTCTGGACCCACTCCATATAGATGTATATTCCTAAATCAGAAAGTCTTAGGTGTTCCAGCTTTCTATAGAAACCAGACAGAACATCTTTAGGCACACAGGCTCACTGGTTTCTAGAGCAATCCAAGCTTTCTTGTGCACAACCAGCACTTCTCACTATGCTGCAATTCCAACATTAGATTCACAAAAATAATGTTCTGTCATTTCTGAAGAACTTTAAGCTCACATCTACAGTCATGTCAATAACAGATCACAAACTCATTAAAAAAACCTCACAGGCATATAGAAAAAGCCTTGAATCCAGCTTGCACTGCATTTCTTACAGGATAACTCTGCCAGCTCAATCCTATCAGACACAGATCATTATAATTTAATAACTAATCATATTTTATTACCTATGAAGTTCAAAGGTAGGGTATCAACATCTTAAAGTCCTTTTCTAATCACTAAACAGTTATGTTCTAATTTAATGAAAATGGGAGAGTCTGTTTTAATTGTATAAATTATTCTGTATTTCTTAGAAGTACACCAACAAATCACAGAATCATAAATGGTTTGGGTTAGAAGTGACCTCATCTAGTTCCAAGCCCCGCTGCCACAGGCAGGGACACCTCCCACTAGACCAGGTTGCTCAAAGCCTCATCCACCTTTACAAACGTACTAGGAAGGAGCAATGATTTAGCATAATGATACAGCTAAGTATTAGGTTGAAATTCCTCACTCATTGTCCTATTACAGAATGAGCAAGCATTCTCAAGCCACAGTTGAAAACTGGGGGTACCCATTTCAAGCCAAAATATAGACCTTAACCAGCTAAATACTGTAATATATTCAAGTACAATTTAGAATCACAATTATGCTGCTCTTGAAAAATGAAAGGACCTTTACAAGATCTCAAGTTGGACATGAAAAGGAAGGTTGAATTATACAGGTGTCAACTATTCTTTAAAATCTTGGGATCTAGAATTCTACTCAGACTTTACATGGTATAAACATATTTTCTAAAAAGCTATTGAATTTAAAAAGAATTTGCAATCAAGTATTTACTTCTTCTCACACTGAGGAGATTAATTGGGGATTTTGCAAAAGATTAATTGCCATGTTTATAGTTTAGAAAAACAGGTCAATGTTTGAAGGAAACCAAGGTTCTTTAAATACAAAACACACGTACTTCAGTAGGGTTGATTTCATGAGCTCAGCTATTTGCAAATGTAAATTATCAAAGGGTAGACAATTCTTTACCAACAAGGAAACCATTTTGCACTGAATTAAAAGTGTGCAAGTCAGACTGCTGCAATATCCACTCAACACAAATACATTTACTGATCTAAACTTCTGTTCATAAAACCAGCAATAGATTTAACTAATCTGCTTTTTGTATTTTGTACTTAGGCAAATTAAATTTCTGAGTTTACAAACTATCCTTCAGATTCTTAAATATACCTATGCAAGACAAGCATTCTATAATTGCTTTAACTTTTGAAATGTAAGCAGTTACGACACGTCCCTTATGTTAGAAGGGCTCATACTGAGCTCTACAAGGGTACCAAAAGGCTCTATTCTTTGAGCCAGCTGGGTTACCAGCAAGAGTTCTATGTCATTCCTCTGAACACATCAGCTACAAACAGAATTTGCTGGTATACTTCATAGACACAAACTCCAGAGCACAAAAAAACAAGCAGAACTTTGGCTGTTCAGCTAAGCACCTTCAAAAACAGCAAAACCTGGAACTTCACCCTTGGACACAATCACTAGCTGAAATCTACAAGTTAGTAGATTAGGAAGAGTCTCACGGTCCCATTCATCCACCTACCCCAACTTTCTACTCATTCCTATCCAATTCCTGCATAAATTAATCTTAAATGGTGTAACTTTCCAGAAATGAAATAGCACTCTTTGAAAACCAAGAGCCATGTACACCACTAACTTCCATCTTGAGCAATTCACAAGTTACTTGATTCCCTAGAGTGATTCCACTGGGGATTCTAGCAGTTGATCATGGGAAAGAAAGTCCATGTGCCATGTAAAGGAAAGGCCAAAATATTTTTAAAAACAGTTTACCCCAGTCTTTCCACAGAGACATGCATTTAATCACACAGTGGGAAAACTCACCCCTGCCCACCCCTCCCCCCCCCCAAAATATTCTTTTTCCTTTGTTGTCATGCATTAAAAAATAGGACACTTTGCATGCACAATCAGCATGAGCCTTCTTACCCTTCCGTCCCATGACTGAGAAATCAACAGCAAACAATGCTGCATATGAAGGTTAATCAACTGATAGGAAAACCAGTTGCAAAGCGATTTCTGTAAATAACAACAACAGCCATATTTTAATGAAACCTGAAAATACCATTAAGCTCCATTTTAACATTTGATGAATTGTCCATGTTTAGTTTAAAAGCACACAAAGGCTTTGATGGGGACAGAACTAAATCTGCCTCTAAAACACTTGATTTCCTGTGCTATGGGCCCAGATTGTGCACACACAAATGACAACAGCTGAAAAAATAAATTCCTCAGGTTTTGACAGGGAATGGATGAAACAAAATTTTTCATTTCTTGGCTAAACTAAAGTGTGTCCCAAAACAAGTGGAAGGAATGATGTTACCAGATATGATTTACAACGTGTTGATATGAGTGATTTTCACTTTCTATGAAACTGCTCTTAAACATTAACTTTCCCAAACGGGGTTAGGATGATGCAGACACAGAGAGAAATAACAGATAACAGACACAAAATTGACACTTGCTCAAAATTAACATGTCTTAAAGAAATCCACATGGATTCATTAAAGAATATGGAAGCAACCACCCCAGTGGCACACAAACTTGCTCAGGGTATCATGAGTGAAAGAAACAGACCTACAAAGAGCTAGTTTTCCAGCTACAAGTTCATAAAATCACTGAATGGTTTGGGTTGAAAGGGACCTTAAAGATCATCTGGTTCCAACTCCCCTGACATGGCAGGGACACCTCTCTCTAGACCTGGTTGCTCAAGGCCACACCCAACCTGGTCTTGAACACCTCCAGGGATGGGGCATCCACAACTTCTCTGGACAACCTGTCCCAGTGCCTCACCACCCTCAGAGTTAAGTTGCTAGTTTTTTTTTTTTCCTTAGCTCAATTAAAGGATATATTTAGAGAAGTTACTACTTTTTATTTTCAGTGTAGAAAAGCCAATCACCTAAAAAACAGCTGAAAAAAAAATCTCTGTTTACATATTGAAAGCGTTTACTGTAAATAAAAGCATTATTATGTAAATAATCCTTTACATATTTTGTAGCCACAGTATTATAATAGTCACAGATATTCTGAAATACCTTTTTTCCGTCACTGGCCTAGGTCTAGCAAATGTCAAACTGCCAAAGGAGGCCTGATCTATGACATACTCTTGGCAGCTGTTTTTCAGTTGCTGTGTTAGGTTAGTAGTGAAAAGATGGACTCAATACAGGGCTGCTCATGTTTTTCATCCTCTAAGGTACCAGGATCAAGCAGCAGACAATGATTTGAGATACTCCCCCATGTAATTCTTCTGTAATAGCAAAAATATGAAAATTTTCAAATGTATTTACTTTAACACTACTCTAAGTAGTCAACAATACTGCCAGAAAACTAACAGGGCTTTTACTGCCTATAGAATAAATTAAAGCAATTATGGAAAATGCTTTATTAGGTTGAAGATTCCGTTTAGGGTTTTAAAGTCTCAAGAGTACAGAAGAAAATTACTCCAAATGAAAAACAAAAAGTATGTTAAGACAAAAAGAGTGGAGAAAGTTATTAGAACTATGGCTTAATTTTCTCTAAAAACATTAGAATGCCTAACCCATGAAATATTTATACAGACAGATTTAGGAATGCATCTCCAGCCACCATGGGTATTTTAGAACCACATTTCAAAGGGAAATAAATCTTTCATTCTCATTAATGATCTTGTTATTACTTGTTATATACAGAATAAAAACTAGACTTGCAAATGACAAATAAATTAATTTCCCAAAATTGTTGTGAGGGAAGAAATCCCAAATGAGATTATCTGCCTCTTAAAATGTGTTAAGAACATTAAATATGAGTGAAGAATTCACTCATTTCAAATTCCATTTCAAGTGCTGTTTTCCTTCCTACACTTGGCAAAGAAGCTCTATTCAAAAAGAAAATTATAATTTTTAAAAGTTTGTTGGGTTTTGTGGTTTTAGGGGAGGGGGTAGTGGGTCATTTTTTTGTTTAGAGAACATGAAGCAACTCAACTGAAAGCAGTAACATCCAAGAACAAATAAAAAAAAGACAATCACTATTTGATTGTTCTGTCTTCTATTTACTTTCATCTCAAACAAACCAAGGAAGCCACCAGTACACACCAAGTACACACTGGTTGTCTCTGCAAAGACAACTGGTGAAATAAACCCACATGGTGTTTGGAAAGCTGAGGAAGCAAAACATTAGGTAGTTTAATGAGAAACAATCAATGCACTGAGCATACTTGGGAGAACCATTCTGAAGTCACAGGAATAGTCACTTCACTGTCATCAAGAGCAGACCAAACCATGGAAGATTTTCTATGTATCTCTTAAATCAGAGAGGTCTCTTTTTAACTGGCAAGTTTTTGACACAGTAGCAGAGGAAATGTTCATTACTAAATTTCACAGCAGTAATTCAAGGGAAGAATGTAGGACAATTGTATTTGTCAAAATTCTTATTTATTTGCTCTCTTAATTCACATGTTACAGTCAATCGTACAAGGACCTGTTCATCAGCAACTAAAATCAGTTTATCATAATGATCATTATTAACAAAACCTTGAAAAGCAAAGATATAATTACGTTAATGGCATAAGTAAAAACATGAGACAAGAATAAGAAAGAATACAGGTCTTCCAACCTGTATCACACAATTTTTCTAGTCCAAGCAATTCCATTTTAGTAAAAAAAACTGCCTCTAAGTTAAATATTTAATTAAAGTCAGGGAAAACAGTCAGTAAGTAGGTTAGCTGTTTCTGAAAAAAACTCATTATCTACAAAACTGTGTTTCAAGCATCTGATTAAGTGTGAATATCTGGAACATAACGTCCAAAAAGAAAACAGTCTTATTTTGATGTATGATTTCACTCTGCTTTTTTCCTTAACAGAAGCATTTGTAACATTTCTATCCAAATGCAGCCAGCAAAAAAAGTCTACCAAACCCACCCATGTTCCTTAACAGATGTATGTTAAATGAAATTATCTGCACAAGTTACTGAATAGGGAAATTGAGAAGGCACTTGTGACAAATGGAAAAACATGTATTGTTGGTGCTGCAAAGGCTACCTGGCTACAAGTTCTTCGGTTTTGTTTTTAAATAAAAGGCCCAATTAACCTTCTAATCCACAGTTTCTCTGTGATAAAACACAGCTAAATTGGCTAATAAAATAGCTGTGCCTCAAACTGATCTACTCCTACTGTATTATCATAGCAGTAAGAAAATACATTTACCTTCTCAACATTTCTGAACTCTCATTTCAACTTCAGATGAAGACACCATGTTTGTAAGCATATCTTGCACCAGTGCCTGTGCTATCTGCACAAGAGGAGCTATAGATAAAGTTACAGCAACAAACATAGGGAAGAGCAATGCTTTGGCAAGGGTGCTACAAGCACGGCTGTTATACATAACATTACACCTGCACTACAGACTAGATGTCAACACAAATGCTGTGCCATGGCTACTCAAAACCAAGCACTTCCACATCTTAAGATTAAGGGAACAGACAGAAAATTTTCTGTTCATGGGCTGTTATTATACTGAGACTAAAACCTCAACATCATTTCATTAAGGACTCCATGCAGCATTATATCCCCATATTCTTAAATGGGATCACTAAACAGCAACATCAATAGAAAACCTGATCATCCAACATGTACTGAACAGGTGACTGAGATAACCAAAGATTATGTTCTTCTCATTTAACGTCATCTGCCCATGTTCATCTCTCCCTCTCAATACCACATCCCAGTTCTGACTACATGACTGCTTTTTGGACAGTTAATATTAAGGGACATAAAAAGTACTTCGTCCTGTGAACAGTTCATGTACAGTAACCTCAAGATTGGCTTCTGAAGTGTCTCTAGGAACTGCTAAAGGCCCCAGAAAGTCTAATTAGGTCTCCTTGTCCAGTCTTTCCATAATATCTTGGTCTCTCCTGACCTTTCAAACCACCACTTTTGACCCTGACATTTCTTAACTACTGTACTGCAAAAAAGGGGTAAAAATATTACTGGGGACTGATACACAGACTTAGGAAATCAAGCAGGACAATACTGGAAAAGGGAGTTGGTCAGGATGACCTGAGAAATCCATCAAAATTTCCTTTTAACTAGACATTATTATTCCACTTCATTTGAAAAGAACTCATACTAGTATGACAGAAAACACTTTTGGAAAATATTTCACTCCAACAGCCTTTTCCATATTCTATTCCAAAAGATGCTCAACACACTTCTTGATGTGTGGGATGAGAGAACACCATGTGAAAAAAAAAAATAGAATCCCAGCCTTTTAGCCTTTATGGAGTTTTCCAGATTTCAAGGACAAATACTTTAAGACTTCAAAGTAGCACTAAATGATGGCAACCTGTTTCATTAACATGCTCTGAAAAGAATCCTGTTCTAGAGAAGCCTAAAGGATCAGGCAGAAGCTTTCCCTTTCACATGAAATGAAGTTAAATCTTGAAGGCTGTCTCTAGGCACATTGATAAAATTACAGCTAACCATAATCCAATTCTTACTTGTGTTAAAATCTAATCTGATTTCTTTATCACCACAATTTTTGGAAGGAAAATATTAAGTATTGTTATTTTGTTAGAACTGCAATACACACACATCTGTTAGGTTACTTTCTCTTCACCTAAACACTTTAAAAATTCATTAGTATACACAGAAGAGAAATAAATGGCTGCATAGTTCTGAATGTCTGTCTACATATATATATGTAAATACTGCAGCCAGTTGTTATGGTCTCCTTTATGTTCCATCTGACTCAGTAGTAATGCAAACTCTACATGCATTGGGGTAGACAGTGCTAATAATGTCCCAGAACATAAACATATTTGGTTTAGAAAACAAGCAAAATTTTACTTTTCCAGTTTGTTTAAAAAAACCACACACACTCCTGCAAAAGTGAATAACATGACAGAGGCCTTAACAGGACTAAACCCTGTGATGGGAACACAGCAGCAGCTCCCTGCATTACAACAGCTGGACATAGAACAGCTGGGACCATTTATGCCACCTGCTTCTGAGGTGTATATATATACGCACAAACAATATAATATATGTGTATATATATCTCTGACTATTGTGTTTCAAAACCTCCTGTCTACATAAAGAAGTAATTCCAACTATTTACCACAAAAGCAGGAAACACCTAAATACAGAAAAGTATTTACATGACAGTGGTTCAAACAACACAATAGAGAATCACTGTAAGACATTTTCAAGTTCCCGGTAGTCCCAGCTTATTACAAATCTTAAGTCACTGCAATAAAAAAAACCGCTCACACATTTCCTGATGTAATTAAACATTTGTGAAATTCATTACAAACTTATAAAGTGCACTCAATATGACTGGTACTGTAATTTTAGGAAGTCTTCTTTATCCCCTGGATAAAGCAGAGGGCTTTAGCCAAAGACTGATGTTAATAATTTTACTAGAGACCATGCAGGATTTTTCTAAATATAAAAATGAAAATAATTGTAGTTAGAATTAATGTTATTATAATACATTTCATAACTTGAGCCTTATGTTAAGAGAAATTTGCTACTCCTCAAGGTAAATAATTATTTCTTAGAAACATCTCAGAAATCTCAGAGTCTAATCACTTTATATCCTAAGCAGTAATTCTATCTTCTATAAACAGTATTCATAATTTTTCAAAACTAGGATTATAGCTGCATTAGAATATCTTTTAGTTTCCTGAATACCTCTATTTCAGAATATGCTTTAAATCACAAAATTCATCAATGTTAAACTGTGAACTTCTTATTGAAAAGGCAAATGCAGAGCCTGTATCAGGCTCCTTTGAAAAATATACAGAGATTTACAAAGGTAGTGGCTGGATAACAGTGTGATCTTAAATATCTTCCAAATTACAAGTAGTACAATAATCTGGGGGTTTTTTCAATTTTAATTTTAGTAGACTCTTTAACCCCCAAAGGAAATATCATAATAGTAAACAGTCCTAAATACTGTCTTAATGTACTTAAGTAACAATACTTACGGCCAGGCATTGTTAGTCTGGAACCACTCTTCTATTTTGCAAAATTCTAACAAGCTATAAAGAAAAAAAAAAATTCAGTCAAGACAACAGCTTTAGATTATTTACACTCAAACGTATGTAGAAACTTAGACAGAATGAGCCAAAGTCACATTCTCCAGCTCCAGTATCAGAGGTTTTAACCACAGAAACCCAGATAGCGTGTAATCTGACCAGACTACACGGAGGTTTTTCCAGTTCTTGAAATGTAGTTCTCCTGTTCTTGCATTTGAGGTCTGAGTAAATATTTTCTCTGTACTTACTGGAATGACCTTTTGAACTGTCACTGTTTATGATGCTAAATGGTGTAGAGCCTTACAGGATATTTTCACTTCAAATATAAATCACAGCCCTTCTCCATTAAAACACCTGTGAAAGGTTTCCCTTCTTGATAAAGAAAATTGATGTTGAAAATCTGTGTATGGCACTTTGTAGGACATTTTTCTCCCACTATATGAAAAATCCAGATTTTAGATCAGACAGCAAACTACTACAAACAATTGCTGCCCAAAGGATTTTTAATGCAACTAGATATTTTTATACAATTAACTCAACTGACATTACAATAATCTATTTTGGGGCTAAAAATATCCTAATCTACAGTCTAGTATGAAAATGCAAATCATCTGAAGATTTTTTTTTCCTATATTAAACCAACGCACTGGAATTTTATTAACTCCCAAAACCTCCCTCCAAATTCACCTTTTCACTAATAAAAAAAAAAATCTGCTGCTGCTTTCAAAGATAAAATAAATTTAATTTTAAAAATTACACTAATAGTTCTTTATATATGTACAATAAAAAAGCTAATTCCAAACACAGATAATGTGAGAATAAATGTTTTATTTAGTCACAAAATATGCTTTAATGATCATACACTAAAGCAATGTTCAGAGTTGGTAAAAAAACCTTTCTTCTTGCTGTATATGTATTTCAGTCAAAGGTTCCAATTTGCTAATAGCAACCGTGATTAAAAATAGTACTTCAAAGTAATTTATTTAAAATATCCGATCCTATTAGAAAGCTTTATGTCCCTCTCCAAGGACAGAGTTTAGAAGCAGCATAATTTTATGAAAGGAAATCTGTGCTGTGGATTGCAATGTTCAACAGATACACACGCAAGTGAAATCTCTAACTCAGAGTGTGGTTAAGAACTTAGCTGAGAGATGACAGAAGACAGATTTACTGATATATTAGAACATAAAAATCCAAAGAGCCTGATGAGAGGTTCAAGGGAGTCAAGTTCCAGAGACTCAGTGTTTTACTGACCAACACTAGCGATCAGGAATTCAACAAATTTTCCTAGAACATTATCAGTGTTGCTGCTGGCAAGGTTAACTAACTTCAGAAGATATTCATGCAGAAATTAATAGAAAAGTTGTATAAGCAACTGATACAGGTGTTCAAATTGAAGATTTTGGGGTTTGTTTTTTAAACATTTCACTGGATTTCTAATAATTTTATGATCTGTAACAGGACCAAAAATTCAATGTGGAAGTGGCCTGGCTTCCCATGTGGAACAGACCACACAATCCCCCCCCACAGAGTGTTCGGTCACTGGCTCATTAGGCCAAGGGCAAAGTTTAGTCCATAGATGCTGATATTTGTTGCAGTAGAACAAAACAAAATAAAAAGCATCCTACCATGAGCGTGCTCTGCTGCTTGTCACTGAATTAAATTTTGCATACCGAGAGAAGGGGAAAAAAAACTAAAATCCAGAATTTGATGAAGTAGAACTTGACTACAATTTAAAAAAAGAGATATGGCAAACCATGGGATACAGTTTAGTTTCCCTAAGGAGTCTAACACTTACTATTTAACACATTCCATGTCATTCTGTGACATTTGACAGATCACCAGAAGCAGGCTAAGGATCTTAGGTACAATGTCTCCTCCAACAAAGCAACTGACTCCTGGGTTTTAAAGAGGTAAATAAGTCATGTCAACTTTTCTACAGAGAACTAAAAGTTATTTTTGTTTTTCTAAGGATATAACAGTAATTATAAACACAATTATAATCAAAGGACAGTGTTAATGAATGTACCTTAAAAGGCAGATCAATACTTATATGACACATACGGGCCATTTCTCTTCATACCAACTTTCAGTTTAGTTTTAAGGAGATTCTACACAATTTGGCTGGGATAAGGAAATCCAAGGTCAATTTTTCTTCTTTCAGATTCCATCAGCACTGGCATAGGAATAAAAATACACTTTGTTCTACTTATTGGTTCTGATCATCATCATCTTCCAGTTATATGCTTACATGTGATTTTTTTTTTTGGTCATTACTTTAAATAACTTGACATTTAAAATTATAGGATGGTTTATAAGCAGAAACTATTTCTTATTATTACAAGATTCCATAAATAGCATTGAAAGGCAAACAGAAGAGCAGACATCTTTTTCTTGTCTGCCCTGTGAAAGACCTAGAATGTAAAAATGTACATATCCTTGTGCTACAGGTACAGAAAAAAATCAGCACACCTGAGGTCTTGAGTTTTCTTTTAGAAAGTCCACCATTATGTTATTCTATTATGTAACACTATAAATTATTAACCTGACTGAGTACTCAAAGTGAAATTGCCAGCTGGGCACTATCCATTCCTCCAAACTAAGCCAAAGAAGCATACAGGTTTAAGGACCTCTGGCAGTCAGGCAACCCAGGCTGGGCTGGTATGAGCTGAAAAAATAAAAATAGACTGCACATTAAGTTTTTACATCACTTTGTTCCCCAGCCATATTTCCTATTTGAAAAATTAATCAATGCCTTCAGTTTTGAAGGTGGGCCAACAGCCAATGCAATGCAAGATTAATGAGTCACATGTTCATTCTTAAATATAGACACAGGCTCCAGCAACAATTCCCAGAATCCACAAAATACAATGTAAGATGGATTTACATAGCACAGTGCAACTCAGTGAAAGCACCTGACTTGATCCTGAGGTAGCTTTCTCAGGTAGAGAAGCAAGGCTATGCAGGAGCCTGGCTGTGCTAATGAGGCTGCCCTCTTCTCTCACCCAAGAGTTCAGCCAGGCAGGCACATCTAAGAAGGACACTTCTCCTGCCTCACCTTCAGGCTTGAGTAGCTGGTTTTAGGACAGAAAACCCCTGCACACTACAGGAGTGTTCCTCAGCATCCCTTTCCACCATCTCAGGGGCTAGTTTGACCCAATATTCATTCCACTGCCCAAATTAAAAGCAACATTCCTATGCCTAGGTACGTAAGTTGCCAGTGGTAGGTAAAAATCCAGATAAATAGTTTTTACTCCATTCCACCTATAGAAAACATTATTTATGTTTTTAAAAGTAACCTTCAACTTTTACAAAGTCACAGGGTAATTTACAAGAACTATTTTACTACAGCTAGGTTGGGCATTTAAAAGTCACTGATGAACCAAAGCTGTTTCTAACTTGTACATTTTACAATTTAGATTTCATAATTAGAAGTATAATCCCCTTTCATTATATTTGAAGTTCAGCTGCCACGTCTTATTAGTATTCTAATGTCACCTTTCACTTGCATGGAATATAAAATCTGTCTATTCTTTTCTCCTGAACAAGTTTGGATCAGAAGTAAAGAGAAATGAATGTTCATCATTATGTACAAGCATTTTCATAAAATGATGCCAAACAAATATTTCACTTGTAACAGAACAGTTGTTTAATTAGAAGATATATTCTGATTCCCATTTTTGGTGAGTTTTTTTCCTGAATAAGAAATTAATCCTGTTCTAGCAGCATCTTTTTTAGACAAACACTATAAGTGTTTTTAAAAGGCTTACATAAAACTTATGCATAAGCCTCTACACCCATCAGGGCACTGCATTCAAGATTTCAACCCCAAACTACCAGTTTCTCCAGGAAAATTAACATATATTTAAGAGCATTCTTATACTGAGAGTTCCAGCAAGACACTTTGAATTCTGAAGTTACTCAAGAAAACATTTAAAATTATTCTGAATGCATTACAAGGCTTCAGGAAGTAGACTACCTGTATCTTCCCAAAGCTTTGGCTATTACTCTGCTTTTAGCTTACGTGCTGGATTTGCAGAGCAAACATTTGATGTAGCTTTATAAAGTTTAATATGTGGTCCAGTGAGCTTGATTTTAATATAGGAATTAAAATTCTGGTTCTAAATTACAGGTTTTCCCAGAAGTTCTCCAACAGAGCACAAAGACCTCTCAATCCATGCCAGAATCTTTTCTTTCTACTATCTCGGGTCAAAGTACCTTGCGATACCTCCCTTGATGAATTCAGCTTAACGAAAGAGAAGTTGTACTATAATTAGTTCTCAGTAACAGGATTTGTGAACCTACACCTCAATTAACTAAAATATGGCTCTGTGCTGCACAATTAAAATAAAAGAAGGAGCTATTTAAGAAAGCTCACAGTGTAGCCCTGTTGTAAAGCTGCACTGTGATCGGTTAATGCTTAGCAATCCTTTGCTGGGTTATGGTTCACTTGAAAAAACCCAGCTTAGGGACATCCCAAAGGGCCAGTCACTGCTTCGCTGCTCTCAGACTGATGCCACAGGGCGGTCTGACCACACGAGGCACGGCTGGCTACTGACAACAAGGTTTTGACTCAAGATCGCCTCACGAAAGCTTCTACCCCCGGAGGAGCGGCAGGCGGCCACCCCCCCACGGCGGCAGGACCTCAAGCCCTCTCCCGGGAGAGGCAGGGGGGTCCCGCTCGCCACCACCAGCTTCCCGGGACAGCGACTGCGGAGAGCAGCCGGCCCGTACAGCGGGGAGCCCGCCCGCCGGGAGCTGCGCTCAGCAGCGGCCCTGGGGGCCCCTCCAGCCGGTGCCCCTCAGACAGCGCCGTAACGGGCTGAGCCCGCGTCCTGCGGCTCCTTCGCCCGCCTCCCGCCGCCGCCCCGAGGAGTTCCGCTGCCGCGGGTCGGCCCCAGCCTCCCGCTGCCCCCCCTCAGCGCCCGCCCGCCCGGCGCGTCCTCCTCGCTCCCAAACGTGGAGAGCGGGGAATGGAGCGGGAGAGCGGGCACAGAGGACAGCTGCGAAGAAGACAAGTAAAGGGACGGCTTCTCGGCTGCCCCAGACTCCCCTCAGCCCCCTCTCCATCTCGGTTTAGCGGCCGCCATCTTCCCCCCCCCCCCCCCCCAAAAGGTTGCCGATGGGCAGTGCACGCTGGGAGCTGTAGTTCAGCGAGGAGCCGAGACGAGGCCTTGCTCGGCCCATCCCTCTCCACACACAAGCGGCGGCGCGGGCTCACGGCGACGGAAGGAGCACATCCGGTGCGGTGTGGCGGTGCTGCGGCCGCGACCCGCCCTGGCAGCGCGGAGGGCGAGGGACGCCGCGGACGGACACAACTCCCAGCGGCCTTTGCGGCGAGGGCCTGCCCCTCTCGCCCCGCCCCGCTGCCTGGGCCCCGCCCCCGCCTGGCGAGCGCCTTCCCGCTCTCCCTGGGTCACGTGCGCGGCGCTCCCTCGCCTTCGGGCGGCCGCAGCCATGGTGGCACCGGCGGGATCTGTGACGCCGGGTTCTCCGCGGCCTTGGCAGTCCCGGGCACCCGAGCTGGCTGACCCAGATGAGCTGAAGCCGTGGTGGGGAGGCTCCGTCTGAGGGGAGGTTCGGCCGTGCTGCAGCTAAAGCCTTCGTGTCCCGGTGGTGGCACACGGGTGGTGCTCTCTGTGAAGCTCGAGGGGGAATGTTTCTTCATTTAAGCAATGTAAGGCCAAAGCTGGACCTGAAAGGACTGTGTTAACACGGCATCTTTGGCCTGGCTGTGTGTCTGCTTTTCATAGAATCACAGAACTGCTTTGGTTGGAAGAGACCTTCAAGTCCAGTCGTTAGCCCAGCACTGCCAGGTCACTGCTAAACCATGTCTCTCAGCACCACATCTACATGTGTTTTAAATACCTCCAGGGATGGTGAGTCCACCGCATCCCTGGGCAGCCTATTCCACTGTCCACAGCCCTTTCTGTGAAGAAATTTTTCCTAATATCCAATCTAATCCTCTCATACTGTAAAATCTGATCACAGAATAAACCCTGTAAGACTTGGAAGTTTTAGAAAGCAGGCATTCCTTATTGCAGTGCTGGGTGCATGAGGGATCTTTCCTCCTAACATGCACACTCACTTTATCACCAGTTATTTATACACAAAGTTTTTAGTTGTTCTGTTTTCTAAACATGCATTGTTATTCATCTATATGATTGGTTAATACATCCTCACTTGCTATGTAAATTACTACACCTGCTCTGAGTCTTGTTCTTTTGAGGCGGTGGTGTAATTTGGGTAGGTGGTCCATAAGTCGCTGGTTGTGATTTCCCCCAGCCACATTTACCTTTCCCCCAGTTACTGAAGATTTTTGCTGACTTCATGCTCCTTGTGGTAATTCCCCAGTTCTCAGCACCTTTTGGAGAAGATCTTTCCTTTTTATCAGTTTTTCCGAGCCCTTTCTCAAAGGCCTGGCTCTTCAGTTTTCACAGTGCATTGACACAAGGAAATACATTGATACGAGCAAATACTTCTCTATCTCTTAGCTGCTGCTTCTCACCACCAGATGTTTCACAAGGCCAGGGTAACTTTATCTTATTGTTACAGGCTTCAACTTGCAAGCATCAACTCCTTGCAGGCATTATCTCATGGGTCTCACTATCACTTGCTGCTTGGGAAAAGAGACTGACCCACACCTCACTACAGCCTCCTTTCAGGGAGTTGTAGAGAGCAATAAGGTCTCCCCCAAGCCTCCTTTTCTCCAGGCTAAACAACCCCGGTTCCCTCAACTACTCCTCATAAGACTTGTGCTCTAGACCCCTCACCAGCTTAATTGTCCTTCTTTGGACAGACTGCAGTATATCAATGTCTTTCCTGTGGTGAGGGATCCAAAACTGAACTCAGTATTTGGGTTTGGCCTCACCAGTGCCAAGTACAGGGGGGCAATCACTTCCCTGGTCCTGCTGGCCACACTATTTCTGATACAAGCCAGGATGCTGTTGGCTTTCTTGTCCACCTGAGCACACTGCTTTAAGTGAGAACAGAGCAGCAGGAGGGAGTTGTGATTGTGCTCTGTTCCATTTACCCAGGGACAGAAGGAAGGGCCCAGGCCTGACAAGCTGTTCTTGGTGACTAGAGTGAGGCTGTCATTCAAATGCATCTACACAGACAGTGATGAATAACCCAAATGGAAATCATGTGAAACAGCTGCTGACCCAAAGCAACATAATCTCTTAATCCTTGAAATAATACTACTGGCTTTAAAATCTGATGTATTTGATACCTGATAGTCTAGACAGGCAAGGAAAAACCTAGAAAGTTTGTTTTCTGTTGTACTTGGTTGCTTCATGAAGGAAGAAATGCCAGTCATTAAGTTAGATGAATGAGTCCAAGGTATTCTCTACATTTAGTTATCAGCTAAGAACTTACTAAGAGTTTACATATTTTGCTGACTTAAGGTCTGCTTAAGTTACAGCTGGTGAAAAACTAGCATTTCATCTTCTTACACTTATTTTTCTTACTTTTATAACAGGATAAGCAGGATCAGTGTTTCTCACTCGTGTTACTTTGAAAATAATCTGGAAAAATGTGAAGCTGAGGAGGTGAGATGTCTCCATGTCTCGCAGTTTTCAGCAGTATCCAAAACATATGTTAATTTGAGAACGTTGGCAAGGCTATCATATGTGGGTGCAACTGAGGGAGTTAAAAGAAAAAACTAAAGCCCTTACTTGTTTATATGATTTCTGAAACACAGCTTTTGTGTTTGAACTCTTGGGCCAAACATAATGGAAGTAATAACAAAAAATGAACAACCAGCCTTTCATAGATATGCAGATTGAGTAACTGCCTACAGGGCATGACCTGTGGAGATTGGAGTGTGATTTAGTAATGTTTCAGCCAACAATGGTCACCACTGAGAAATCCTGTATCGCTTTATTTGTTCTTTGTCCTTTAAGTATAGCTGATGGGAATCATCCTGCTAGTTCTTGTCTGAAATGAAGAAAGTTTTAATAAATTTTTCATCAGCCAAAACTACAAATGCATTATCATAGTATCAACTCGTCATGTCAGATGCAGCCTCAAGTTCAAAGATCATTCTTCGAGCAATCAGTGGAAGATGGCCTGCTCTCTTTATTGAAGTGTTTCATTCAAGCTATTTGTCTCATTTTCCTAATAGCTGTGCATAAGGGAGCACCAGCTCCATAGTGCTTGTCACGCCATATGGTTTCAGGAAATGCCTGGCAAATGGTGCAGCCACTTGTTCTTCCTGGTTGTCTGAATGAGACAAGCAGCCAGCCAGGCTGGAGCTCATTCAGCCCCTGATTTAAATGTAACACTGAATAACATGTCCCAATTACTCTATTTTTGCTTAAGAAATACTAAGCCAGTTTAAAACCATGGTTTCAGTTGTCTGACATTACAGTTCCTGTGTCTGTGATGAGCACCTTTCATTCTCTGAGGGTTTTCAAAATGTTTTCCTCCATTGTTACTGTGTTACAAATATCTGTGAATATGGAGTAGACTTTAAAAGCTCAAATCATAGGATAAGTCCCATGCTGGGATTGAGGTTTGTTTGAGGAGAGCTGCTATGTTTTAAAGCAGGCCTCTTTTAGGACATTATTCCATAAACCATGTGCTATCTGATATTCAATAGAAGTCAGTAAAGCCCTCAGCATAATTGTAATGCTGTTGTTTAAAACAACTGTTTTCCTAATTCAATTTCAAAACAGAGCAAACAGCTGTAGTCTATGAATATGCATGTGTTGATCTCTTTGAGCTTCCTTATGTGTTGTGTAATGAGTAGCAAATTTTGTTGTGAAATACAAGAATTTTTCATTTCATTGAGGACATCAGAAGCCACCTTTCTGTCCAACACCAATTTTTCATTTACTGTCAATGAAAGATGAACCAGATCCTTTGGCCACATCTAGGGTCACAATCAAACTACCCAGTAAGATTAAGAAAAAGTTTAATTAAATTGCCGCATAACTAATTTGCAGAAAAACTGTCTTGTTTTACTTCCCCTCATCCCAAGCCATGTAAGTGGTCTGGCCACTGTTGCTTGGACATCTCCTAAATATTCTGGAGCACCAGTTTGTACCTGTGTTGATCTACACATGCGCAGAAACTCTGTCCCCATTTTTTTTTTTTTTAAGTGATAACCATAACATAAGCGCAGCTTTTAGAACTTTCACTCTAGAAGTATCTAAGATGTGAGACAGAAACGTCCTGTTTTGGGGCCAGTCATAAAATGGGAGTTGCATTAAAAGTTTGGCAGTAGCAGTTGTGTTCTAATTAAATTACTAATTCACATAAAAGTACAAACAAATATTCTGTGTCTGCAGCAAGCAACAAAAAGTACTTTAGTTTGAAATGCTAGTGGAGGTTCAAAAGCATAACAGGAATGATTAGTTAGCCTTTGGATGGTCCAAAGGAAAAAAAAAGTAAAAAATCCCCAAGGAATTCCTGTACCCCGACAGCACAAGGAAGGAATGACAGGAATTTAATGTTGTTTTTATACCTGTGTAGGGAAGATGCAGTTAGGTTAAAAATGACATTGAGAGAGAAAAATAGATAAGGAAACGTACAGTACTCATCAACAGGAAAAAGTGAAGGCTGAATTAGTGAGTGATTTACAGCTGCATTGTAAAAAGCCATTATAGCAATTAATTTTGGCTTTCAATAGTGATAAAACAGTAGTTTTCATAGCAATGATTCCATGGCTTGCTCAGCCAACAGTAACAAAACTCATTCACAGCCATTTCGTTGAAATATGTTTTATCTATATAATCAGTTGCCAATTAAATAACCATTTTGTTAATACTTATTTGGTGGCGTATTTTTCCAGCCTTGTATTTTTATGGTTGATTCTATAAATAGGTGGTAATTACAATACTTTATGATCATCCGAATGCAGTTGATGATAGAAAATGTTTCTACCAATTGCAGTTAGACTGCAGAGATCAGATCCTCAGGGCCTGTGTTAAGACATTTACTCCGTCATTGTTCATTTTGGCAGGAGGTGCAGGGGATGCAAACTGACGGGATTAACCAGCCCTGAAAGCAGAGCAGAGAACTCTTGCCAATTCAGCCCCTCAAACCATCCAGTCGTTCCTGGTAGAATTTTTTCCCCTGGTTTCTTCTCAAGCAAGAGCTCTCGGTGACAGCTACGCTCACTAGGAAGACAGCTGTCAGGGGGACAGCAAAAATAGATTGGAATGATTACATTTTTTAGAAATTCTCAGAAAGTGCTGAGCAGCCGTTGTCAGAAAAGTTAGTGTCTTTCAGACGTCTCAGAGCAAGAATCTTAAAATTGCATCCAAAATCCCCAAACACTTTTCCAAACCATGGCCATATGTACTCAGAGAATAAAATCCACATACAAATTAAAGATATTAATATCACAAAATCCCCAAGGGTGCAAGAAAAGTTCTCATGAGATTTATATATATATACATGTATGTATTTGAAGACAAATAATAGTTTATAAGTGATTCATTCAATATAATGTGATTCCTTCAATGGTTTATAAGTGCTTTATTTTAAGTCAGTTTTCGTCCTAAAATCAAAGAGACTTTACAAGTTTATTCAAACAGACATTCTCATTCCATTGGATTATGTACTTCTCATGCTTTCCTCCACCATCAGAAGTGTCTACAGTTATTTTTCTGACAGATTGGAGACATTTTGATAGATCATATTTTTAGGATTGGTAGTGTTTCTATAAAGTAAATGGGTTTATAATACATATTTCAATGCTGTCTCTGTTACTAAAATTTACCTTCCTTGTCCAACTGGGGGCAGAAGAGGAATGAAGTACAGAACTTTCACCAAGACCGTGTGGGTGGCAACGTGATGTCTCAAAGACTGTGTGTGAAACTCAGATTCCTGAGTGGTCTGTGGCGAGAGCTGTCCCCGTGTATGGGTCCTAACACACTGTGGTTCCTCAGACTCCCCACCAGTGACAAGCTGTGTTAGTCAAGCTCCCAGTCCATTACGCTGAGCTGCTGATGTACCTCAGCATATTCTGTGTATCTTTGTGTTCTCCTCCCTCTGCTATATAGTAGGAGAGTAATGTAAAAAATTTTGATTTCCGTAATTTCTAAAAATAGAATCTAATTATTCTCTTCCATTCTTGGTCTCAGCTAGATTATTCTTTTTGAGAATCAATTAAAACCCTCTAAAATAGAATGAATGTGCTCCAGTTTTGCTGCAAAGAATATTCTGTGTCATTTAAAGTAGTGATACCAAATAGTGCAATGTTATGTTGCGTGCAATTTATTTTTGTTTCTTTTTCCTTGTTTTCTAAGAGGTTTGCAATCACCCTGGTCAGTCCCTAATAACTTGAGAACCAGCAGACCAATTTCAGCTACACAAAGAGAAGTCTCACAGATAGAATGACTCTGGGGTTTTTGTGAAAATCTGTGAAATGTTAGGCAAAAGCAACCTGAGTTAGTGATCTCACCAAGACAACAGTTCTTTTCGAAATGAACTCTACTGGGGGTTTTGGCTCATAGACCATTATTTCAAAATTGACCTACAAAGACAGAAAGGGTTAAAATATTCTAAACCAGTTGAACAAAAAGTTCTGACTTACCTACAATCAGGAGGGGGAATTTATTTTTTTTTTAAATGAAACTATGTGAGATGATTCAAGTCATTTGTTAACTACCTCTAACCCCAGTATTTCCAGTTAAACAAAACAAAAATCAGCTGACAGCAGGGGGGCAGTGGGATTCCTGTCACTTAGAGCCTGTTTCTAGCACAGAAGAGGAGATGCTGTAGTGGACATTGATGACCATTGATGATCTCCTACAAAGACAGGCTAAGAGAATTGGGCTTGTTTAGTCTGGAGAAGAGAAGGCTCCAGGGAGACCTTATTATGTCCTTGCAGTAGCTGAAGGGGGCCTACAAGAAAGGGACTTTTTACAAAGGCCTGTAGCGATAGGATGAGTGGTAAAAGGTTCAAGCTGGAAGAGGGGAGATATAGATTGGAAATTAGGAGGAAATTCTTCACCCTGAGGGTAGTTAAGACACTGGAACAGGAGGGTTGTGGGTGCTTTATCCCTGGAGGTGTTCAAGGCCAGGTTGGATGGGGCCTTGATCAACCTGGTCTAGCAGGAGAGAGGTGTCCCTGCCATGGAAGGGGTTTGGAACTAGATGATCTTTTCCAACTCAAACCATTCTATGATTCTATGACCCTGTGCATTGAACCAAGAGTAATTCCCAGTCTCCTCTCTTCTAATACCACTCCATGTTGCACCATGCTACTGACTCCTCCTCACAGTCCTGGTCTCCTCCTCATGTCCATGCTTCAGGCTTTTATCACAGGCCAGGTCTTCTTGCCAAATTGATGCTACTTCCTGTAACAGGGTAAATGTTTTGGGATAGAAAGGGATGAATGTCCTACTTAGTTTTCATGCTAGATCTTAAAATACTTGATATTTTACCTCCCTACCATTTCCTATTACAATGTAACAGCTTTTCATCTTGTAATTTTATGTCCATTTTCTCCAAATATATTCTTGCCTTTTTTTTGTTTTTTATTTTCTATATTTGCTTGGAAGTATTTTTAACATCCTAAACCAGTGGGCCAATTGGCGTTAAGTCAGCATAACTCAATTCATTGCAGATTAATCCTGCCAGTTCGCACAGACTGAGAATCTGGCCCACTGTGATAGGAAATTAAGTCTTTTTTTTTTTTCTCAGCAGAGTCTCTCACCCACAGGCCTTTAGAAACTTATTTGGTTATTTTGATGCATGTGACATGTTTTTCTCCAAAAGGTATTCACAGGAAACACATCAATATTTTTTTTTTGATCAATGGAACTAGTGAAACTTGATTTCCCATGGGTTTGTGTCCCATGTACCTATACCTCCACTGTAATAATCCCAATTCCTCTCTTATTTTCATAATGTCCTCATTCATTCCCCTAATACTTTTAGCACACACACACCCCCCCCTATTCCCTCACTGCCATCTGGGAAGAAAGAAGCACACGTCAGGCCTGGCTTGGTGCTGTATCTGTGCCAAGCAACATTAAAAAATATTGAGATGCAATATTTTTTTCTGTATTTTTTCCAGTCATAATTATTTGGCACATATGTCAGATTTGCATTTTTTCTGCACATTTACAATGTGGAAAATAAATAAATAAGTCGCCAAGCTCTACTTAAGAAGTGCCAGGAGGTGGCGTGTGCCTGCTTCATTTGCTCTCTCAGATTCAAGCACAGAGTTTTGCAGCAGGTACCTGCATTCGCTTCTGCCACGTTTTAGGTACGCACCAATTAGTGTTTACCAAATGGGAAACTATTATCTAATTTGTTTGCTCATCACTGTTCAACATATGTCCCAGTGAAGTGTTTGTTACCTCTTCAGATTTTGCTTTTGAAACTTAATTTTCTTGTGGACTTTGCCTTAGCACTCGTCAGTACTTATCTGAGTTCCTCACAAAATGTAACGTGTTAATTTGCTTTACACACCACCTTTCTGAGATGAGCAGATAAAGACACTTTTACCTCGTTTGAACTGAGGCATGGAGAAATTAAGGTTAGGGGCAGAGAGTTTGCAATGCAGAAAAATCAGGGTTTTTCTGGAGCATTTGTCTAGAAGATCAATTGTACTGCTGTACGAAATGGCCCCTTGCAGAAGCAGCCATTGCCAATACCTACCCACTCACTTCCAGTATCTCCAGTGGCTTCCTGCTCCAGTCCTAGCTCCTAGGTCTAAAGTCCATCTTTTCCTTTCTTAATCCCTCTGCAGCAACATGTGGAGAGGAGTGGATGATGTTGTTTCTTTCCTGGAAACATAAAAAAAAATAATTATGTAGTTTCTAAGGGCAAGGGAGGGTTTGTGGGTTATGGGAGAGGTGTGGAGTCTCATAGTTCAAAGGAACTGAAGCAGAAGGAGGGAGAGTAAGCATGGAGATGGTGGGAGAGGAGAAGGATGAATGGAGGCAAAGACCCTGTGCCCTTCTCTATCTCAGTCTTCCAGAGCCATGCATCCCTCAGTATGCTTCACCAAAAGCCCACCCAAATTGACCTGCTTGCCTCACAGACACATGGTCTTCCCAACCCCTACATCTATTTCTCATGTTTTTTTCTTCAGTCACCTCCTGCCATCCACATTGCAACTGCTACCAGGCTGAATTTTGCCTACAGAGCTGAAAAGCTGAATAAAAGCCACTGTCATCAAAGACATACATTAGAGAATATTTTCCAGCTTCAGCATTGTGATTTTTTTTCCCTTCCCTTCTTCATGGAATTAGTTATGCCAAGTGCCAAGTTTGTAAATAGAAAACTGTGATAAAGGTGCTGCTTTATCTAGTTTGTGTTGGCCTCAGCAGCCTGGGAAGAGGTCATGCCTTGATGTGACATCTGTGACTATCAAAATCTGGAGGTAGTTTCAGACTTGCCCTCAGGTGTGCCAACTGGTCCCGCGTGCTTACAGCCTGATTCTCTAAGCCATGTGTCCTTCATTAAGGATACATGAGGTGTCACACTATAGAGAAAAGCTCCTTAGGGCCAAAACTGATCAAAAAGGTGGTAGCCAGTAAGGCCAACATTTCCAAAGTTAGGCTACTGCTGTCAGCAAAGTAGCCTGATGCTGTCTATCATTCATACTCTTTTTCTTTAAGCACTGTAATTTAATTATTTTTCCTGAAGTGATCTACAACCTGCACAGCCAAGTGCCATGTCCTGCCATGTACTTCTTAATCCCCTGAACCTTATCTCTGCTCTCTGGGTGCAAGTGGGATTCTCAAATGCATCTGGTTTTTCCAAGCTCATTGAGATGCCCAATGAGAGAGTGAAGGAGTGGGCACGTATTTAAATAGTATGTAATCTCATTAAAGACAACCCAAAACCACACAGACAGTGTAAAAAGGACAGTGTTAAAATGCAGCTTTTTGACATTGCTGACTTCTAAAACCACTTGAGAAATGCTATTCAGAAAGTCACTGACAGGGTTGATTTCTGGTGTCGCCTTGCCTTAATGGAAGTCCCCTGAAGTAAGATTGTCTATATGTGAATGAACAAAATATGGCTCAGAGTTATTCATCTGCTGTGACTGCCCTTAGAAAATGCTGCCTGTTGCTTGACCATATTCTGTCCTTTATCTTGGTACAGTTTTGACAGAAGAACAGATATGACATTTATACTGTCTTGAGCAAGTCTACGGAAACTCTTTAAAGTTTTAAATAGAAAAATATCTATAGTCCTTTCTAGCAATCTCATCTCTATTGAATAGGTAATTACTGAGATTAAACAAGCATCTCTAAATTGCTTATGTATTCCAATTGCTTCTATTTTCTGCTGGCTTTATGAATGTCCTGCTAAAGAAAGCATGAAAGAGATACTTGCTTTAGTTTTTTGAAATAGCCTGCAGAAGAAATGACTTTCATTTCAGGAATAACAAGAAGTTGTTGTTCCCGAGGAATGAAAACTTTATTTTGCAATACTCAGACTGGTTTCCCAATTCTTGAACTGGCTTCCACTTCAAAGTTTCTGAAGCAAGAGAGCTTGCAGGTATTTTTAAGTTTCTAATTTAAAATCCTCATTTTTCTCAAGAAAATAAAAAACTCTAGTTGAGTTAAAATCATAGTGTGACTCCTTTCTCCCAGCAAAAAATCATTGATGACAGGAATTCCTGTGTCTGATCCTCAAACCTAGTTCCCAACTCCTGCAGCAATAACAGCAATTAATTTATTTAATCCTTCATAACACAGTGTTAGAGATGTTCTTCCCATAATCCGAGACTGTAAATAGGAAGAAATCATGATCCTGCTGAAAGATATTCCTTTGGCTTTAGCAGAACAACAATTTCACTCACAAGTTTTTGCAGTGCAAATGTGAACAGGGCTAAGCACAGGCCTTAGGTTTGCTAATTTCTGTTTCTTGTTGAGTTTTCCAAGAGGAAATCATTCATTTCCTTCATGACATTTTATTCATGAATCATAGAATGGATGCAGAAATGCTACATGGTATTGGTAGTACTCATGCAAAAATTGTGAGTCCATATTTAATTTCTTTTATCCAAAGATTTTACAATAGACTCTGCAATAATCTCTTCCCAACAACTCGCCTTCCAATCATTCCTAGGGTGCTTTGCACATGGTTATATAGTTATTTAAATTGCAGATGGCTCAGTGAGTAAAAGGTAGTTGCGTCATTCTCTTAAGTAGCTGAATCTTTTGTTACCTTGTTTAGATGTTACCATGCTGTCAGAAAAAGGTGAGCTCATTGCTTCCTTAACAGAGTATCGTTTACAACCTGATAGTATTTGGAGAGGAAAGCAAATACATGTGGCAAGTGGAAGCACCATTCCTTGTTTGTCTTATGCATGGAATTTGGATGCAGAATATATATTTTTTTAAGTATAGAATTTATATGTAAGGTTTTGAATCTTCAGAAGAATGGAACCAAGTACTCTACTTTTATCTCAAAGGGATCCTAGAAGTAGTATATCCTGTTGTATATTGCAATATCATGTACTTTTCTTCCTTTTAATTTATGGAAGGATAACTGGGTTGCTCTAATAGCAGTCATCTATTTCCTCCCACTAAAATGCTTTTATCATTCAGATAATTGGATAGAATTGGCTGATGAAAATGGTGTCTAACTGGGAATTCTTTTACTGTGTGCTGTATTTTTACTATAGGTGTGCAATGTTTTGTATGCATAATTAAAATGTGTGGTTCCAAGACAAAATAGATTCTAATACCAAACATTTGATGTGGCAAAAGTCTGTGAAGAAAAATGCAGGTGATCTGGAGCTAAAGGTTTTTCTTCAGGACCTTATTAATAAGCTTTCATAATGTTATGAAAAGGCCTGTTTAAAATGCCTCTGTGGCTTCAAGATACAGGAGTGGGATTCCAGTGTACCACATGATCACTCCCTTGGTGATTGTGCATAATAAATCCAAAGTGAGATGCATATGATTTTTCGTTTGTTTTCCTTTTACAAATATTAATCAAATCTTCAGAACTTCAAATCAGTTCTGTTGACAGATATGTCAGATTTACCTCCCTCCCTCTCTCCCTTGCTCATTCCTTCCCTTCCTCCCTTTTCTGTCTCTCAGGACAGCTTCTCCGGAAGCTTTGCTGGCACTCACTCTGCAATTGGAAAATAATTCCATCATATGTTGCACCAATATGACTAATCGTGGGTGACAGCACTATCTCCTTATGGTTTTCGAGAATAGAAAAGCTGATTTCACAAGGGATAAGGCTTGACAGAATGGAAGTTCTGTCTTGCACTCATCTGGCCTTTCATGTTGTGGTTAATGGATCTCATTATCTATATTCTACTGTAAAAGGAGAAAATTGCTCATAGGACTAATACTAAAATTTGTTTTGCTTATAATACTCAAATAACAATTTAAAAAAAATCAGTCATTTAAAACAAACCACAACTATCAACATTTGTACTGAAGAAAAACCCATGGCTACAACTGAAAAATACTGTCTGATGATGTAATTCAGACCCATTTTGGTCACTTTCTGTCCATCTTCACATGTCCTGCAGCTATAGATAGACTTGCAAATAAATCAGTTGAGGTTTAGCCTCTACAGGTGTAGGAGGGCATCTGCTCCAGAGCTGGCCCGGCCCGCAGCAGAGCTGTAAGTCTTGGTGTATGGGAGCTTTCCCGAGTTTTTCCTGAGGCAGAGAATGCCAGGGGAGTGATGGGACTCGCTGGGATCCAGCAGCTTGGTCCTGAAGGGCATGCAGGAAGGGCACTGAAGCTCTGCCAGCTCTGACCAGGGAGGGATGGTTTCCACCTGATAGAAAGCCATGGTCTCTCTGAGCTCCCACCACAACTGATGCAGCTTCCCATACAGAGCTCCAGTGGGGACACACAGCCACCCAGGTGCCACGCTGCAGGCTGGGTCCAACTCTTACAGAGTGGCAGCAGTGAGCACCTGTGGAAGGTGTGTCCAGGAGAGGAACTCCTCAACTTAGTGACAGAGCTCTGGGAGGAGGGAAGTAGGTTGAGGAACACCAGGGAGTGCAAAAGGGAGATTGACCACTGGAACTCCACGCTACCTTTCCTGAGAGGCCCAACAGTCAAACAAGAAACATAGCATGGAGGATTCCCTTTCCCCCCTCCATCTGACTGAAGATAGTGACCAGAAAGAGAGGGGCAATGGCAACAAGTTCCTACTTGGTGTAGCACGTGCATCCTCTCAGCAACAACCCCACATTCCCTGGTGCTCTTCCATAACAGGTATGAGGCCCTGCAAGTGGAACTGAACAATTATGAGAATTCATCTAGCATAGAAGTGTCACCAAGGCTAAGTCAGCCTACACCCTGCATCAAAACTACCTCCACAAATTAAAAATGATGAGTCATTGTCACAGGTGACTCCCTTCTGAAGGGAGCAGAAGATCCAGGTGCAGACCAGACCCACTTCTTAGGGAATTCTGCTGCCTCCCTGGGACCCAGGTCAAAGATGTGAAGAGAAAACTTCCTATAGTAGTATGGCCCTCAAATTATTACCCATTATTGCTTTTGCATGTAGCCAGAGATGAACCTGCAACAAGAAATCTGATGGCAATAAAGAGAGACTTTATTGGGATGATTGGTTAAGGGATCAGAATAGCTTGAAAAGGTTGGACTGAAGGTTGGACTTGACGATTCTAGGGGTCCTTTCCAACCTTAAACGTTCTATGATTCTATGAAAAGGTGCTTTCTTTAATTCTGAGAGTAGATTGCCATGATATCATTACCTAAACTGTAGCTGGGTCAAGTTATAGCAGGGACGAGGTAGGGGACAGGAGATGAGGTAAAAGTTTATGGAGAGCTTCAGGACTAGGAATAATTATTCAGTGCTGCTCTTTCAATGTTATCTCAGCTCAAGCATCTCCTCCCAGCTATGTCCCCAGCTGTGATGGCTGGCTGGAAATGTAACCTAGTTACATTCTCATCTCATGCATTGCTGAGGAAGAGCACCTAACAGATGAGGAGACTGCCATAAGAAATGAAAATCACAGCTGAACAGTCATACTCTTCAGTTGAGGTGATGGTCCATTTTGTGGTGATGAGTCTGGTGAGGAAAGAATTACTGATGTCAACCAGGCTGCTTTATTGTGACTTCAAGTTCAAAATTATGAACATCTCAAAAAGGCCACCTATTACACAGCTTTTCCCCTGACATATGAAGCCCCCTGAAGGTTCAAGCTGATTCAGCATCATGAGGGATCCTTTATTATAGAATTGTGTGGTTATAAATTGTTACAGACCCATTGCTACGTCTGCTGAAGTGAAGGGGACATTTCAAAATAGAGGATAAGTGGTGCACAATTCCCCATTTGTAATATGTTAACTCACAGTTCAATGTTACAGGAAGGGTTCCAGCACTGCCAAAAATTCCCTTATTCTAATAACTTCTGTCTCTGGAGAGAACCCAAGTAAGATGAAGCTGAGCTGAGAGGAACATAAAGGACAAAGGGAATGTTAGTACCACTCTTTTATCACCTGCTTTCACTGATCCTGCAAAAGCCTCCTCATCTCCATCAGCAGGTTTCAGGCACCAGGGAGTCTGCAAGACCATTCTCCACGGTACTTCTTCCACCCTTCAGGGACTGCCATTTGACGGGAGTACGGGAAGTGCAGGCAGGGGCAGACGGGAGAGCGTGCCTGCAAGCTGTGAGGTATATTTAGAACTGGGAGACAGAGAGCAAGAAAGAGTCGCTGGTCTGCGAATATTTGCATTTCACAGAATGAATCCTTAGTGTTTTGCCCACAAGGAAGAAAACTGAAATTTCAAAAATGATTAAGGGATAACACTAACCCTCTCCCTGACATAGATTCTGCCTTTGCTAGAGCTGACCCAGTTCTGTTCTTCCTTTATCGAGACAGTCTCTCACTGGAAAAACAATATGGTTCAGTTTATACACCACGTCCCTTGCCATTGCTAAGATTCAGGATATAATTCAGTTATAAAAATAGCTGTTAAGTGCAGGATCTCCAGGGATGTGCTGAGACACTGATGCGTAGCTCCTACATTGCTTTACAATGTATCTTACACAGATTGCAGAAACATTTTTATAGATTCTCCAGTTCTGGTTAATAAATGTATCTGCAGGAAATAAAGTTTATATCAGAGCATTTTGTTGCAAATTTACCTTTCTTGTTAAATGCGTTGGCTGACTGAAAAATGCAGTTTGTTATAACTACTGTTGTCATAAATAAATGTATTCTCCATAAGCAGGGACCCAGGAATCAAACTTTGTGCTACTATGTGCTTAGGGGCAAACACTTAATCCGTTCTCCTGTTCCCCATATTTGAAATGGGATCACTAATTGTTGCATCCTCTGTAAAAAACACTCACTTCCGCTGATGCAAAGCACTTGTACTGCACCAAGATGTTCTGATAATCCTGCAAACTGGCCATCCTCCCGCCTGCTATCTTGGCCAGTTATGGCCCACAAAGCATCAGCAATCCAAGCACTGAAAATGTATTGATCTGCTCTGCTTCTCTTCCTTCTTCTCCCAAATTGTGAGGCTGGCTTAACTATTGTAAGATTTAAGCAATAATAAGAATTAGATTTTTCTTATTTCCTTCAGATGCTTGAGACATATGGTTACATTTGTGTCTTATTTCAAGCTTTTATTCATGTCAATCAGAGACTTATCTGCTTCTAAAATGCAGTAGTCAGGGCTTTGCCACACAAATAAAATTCCATGAGTTGCCTAAAATTACAGCTCTTGGTGCACAGCCTGCTTTCCACCATAGTGTATTTTTACATTACATTATTTCTAGTTTCCTATTTCACATAAAATTTTAGTTTTTGGAGGCCGACTCCTCCTCACTTCAGTTGAATTCTGATTTTCTGATTGCTGTGTTCCATTTTGCGAAGGAAGTTCAGGTCACCTCAAGAGGGTTGAGGAGTGAGAGAGTGGCTGGTTGAGCAGCTGGCAGCCAGACAAGGTCAGCCTGCCACACTACTGAAGGAATTTTGCTTCTTAGAATTTAGTCCTGAACATTTATCTTGATACCTAAACGAATTTGCATATTAATTGTGGCAGCTCAAGCAGGCTTAACAGAGCAAAACGACCCACTTTTCCAGAAACGGCATGTATTGTCAAACTAGGCAAATTCCAAACTGCAGAAAATGTGTTTTGTTGCACCAATTACACCCAGCCACATGTGCTGCTTCACTTTGCCACCAAAGAAATACTTGAATAGACCAATTACAGTACTTTTTGAAATAGTATACTAATAAAATCATAATCACACCTATAAATGTCCTGAATAGACACTAATTGTAAAGTAGGCACAGAGGGAAAATATTATATACATCTTCTTTGGAGACTAATCTGGTCTAAAAGCATTGCATATGAAACCAGCTACATGTGAGGTCAGCATGTAGATGATCTGTACATGGTCATTTCTGTAGATGGTCTGCAGTCCATTCCATTTAACTTCATACACTGCTGGCAAGTTTAACTTGTTTCTAAGCATCTGATGAAGAAGTGGAGTGAAAAAAGCATCTTGTTCCTTATTTTCCTTCTGGCAAGTTCCATGAGTTCACAGTTAATCCTCCTGCCAGGGGCAGTCAGTGGAAGGTCAGGTTTGTTAAACTCTTGGGCTTTGACTTACGTGTTGAACAATTCAATGATTTAGAGTATATTTGCATTTGTGCAGGGAAGAGGGGAGAAGTACGTGTGGTGCCGCAGTGGGACTCCCTGCCCAGGTGCTGGCAGGGGGCTGCAAGGTGCCCCGTGCTGGTCACAGCTGGTTCCAGCTGGTCCCAGCTGGCTCCATCAGCTCCACCACAGGACACGGCTGAGCCCCTCAGGCACGGGGGCACGGGGTGGAAACAGGTTCCAGAAAGGGCCAAAGGCTGCACAGGCAGAGGAGGAGGAGGGAGCTGAGGAGGGAGCAGGAGCAGAAGGAGCCGGGGCCGGAGGAGGAGGGAGCCCAGGATGCTGTTGACTTTATTTCCCATGAGGGCTCATTTCTGGGTCATGGTCAACTTGGTGTTCTTCAGGATTTCTAGGGTGTTTCCTGCCAAGCCACTTTCCAGGTGATTGGCTCCCCATCTATACCAGTGTATGAAGTTGTTCTTTCCCATGTGCAAAACTATCCATTTTCCTTTCTTCCTGAGATTCCTGTTAGCTCATTTCTTCAACCTGTTGAAATCCCTCTGAATAACAGCTCACATATCTCGTCAGCCACTCCTCCAGTTTTGTATCATCTGCACACTTGCAGAGGGTGCTGTCTGTCCCATCATCCAGATCATCAATGAAGGTGTCAAACAGTGTTGGCACTTGGCGATACACCTGTCAAAGGTGCTTTCACCTTGTCCACCAAGCTGGTCATTCTGTCCTAGAGAGCTATCAGGGCATGATTTCCTTTTCATGACTCCATGCTGACTATTCTAAGTCACCTTCTTGTCCTTCATATGTATAGAGATGGTTTTGAGGATTATTTGCTCCATCACTTCCCCAGGGAGCCTATAGCTCCTAGTTCTTCTTGATCTTTCCAAAGTACTTAATGCTTTTGCCAGTCATAGGAGCCTGTTTTCAACAAAATAAGACAGAAATAAATCTGCTGCTCGGTGTCACACTCAAGACATTTGTTCAAACAAGGGCTTGTGCTTTCTTGGCCAAAAGATATATGCACTGTGTTTTAAGAATAACTTCTACTTTTCCTATAGCAACTTAAGTCCTTAAAACCTAACTTTATAAGTTTTGTAGCAGACCAGCTACATATAATGATTAACTGAGCCAAGATGCTTATGGAATATCATTTCAATAACAGACATTCCATTTTTGCATCGCTGACAGTAAAACATCTGCTACTAAAGCTGTAAAACACTTCAATTGAAAAGAAGGGTTCAGAGGTCACCTTGGATTTATAACCGCAACTGATGTGAAGTACAAGTGAAAATCAGCTGATGCACAATTTATACTTCACAAACCTCTCTGTGAGAGCGGGTATAAATTCTATCAGCAGCAGTAGGGCAAAAAATACTGTAATGCTCTTGTAAAGAGGTCAATGGTATGATTGTAACAACCACATTGTAGATGGATGGCACTTGCTTCCACCCCTCTTGCCTAACCAGCACTGAGCATGGGACAAAAGTTAACTCTAAAGTGAACATATAGCACCACCTCTCGATGGGATTGCTCTCTGCAATGTGATCGTTGCAAAGTTCCTCTCCTGCCTCTTCCCTATCCCCATGATAAAATATAATGACAATCTGGGACAAGAAACACAGTATTTCAGCAAGACCTAGACAGGCTAGAGAGTTGGGCGGGGAGAAATTTAATGAAGTATAACAAGGGCAAGTGTAGAGTCTTGCATCTGGGCAAGAACAACCCCAGGTACCAGTATAAGGTGGGGACTGAGCTGTTGGAGAGCAGCGTAGGAGAGAGGGACCTGGGGATTCTGGTGGACAGCAGGATGACCATGAGCCAGCAATGTGCCCTTGTGGCCAAGAAGGCCAATGGCATCCGGAGGTGTATTAGAAGGGGGGTGGTTAGTAGGTCGAGAGAGGTTCTCCTTCCTCTACTCTGTCCTGGTGAAACCACATCTGGAATATTGTGTCCAGTTCTGGGCCCCTCAGTTCAAGAAGGACAGGGAACTTCCTGAGAGAGTCCAGCACAGAGCCACTAAGATGGTTAAGGGAGTGGAACATCTCCCTTATGAGGAAAGGCTGAGGGAGCTGGGTCT